>LCTX01001258.1:0-29609 GCA_002233555.1 Limonomyces culmigenus | reverse complement strand
CGATGGCCGACGGGGACGGGATACAGAGCTGTGAGCTGCAGTGCGTCATTGTCGCACTCATCAGGCGCGGGCCGTCGTCCAGCCAGCCTGTGCGTGTCAAATGAGAAGACCGGGGGCAGTTGGGCCACATGTTCTTGGCGAGGCTGATGATCACTGTGATTTGAAAAAACCACCGGTACCGTATGTTGAACATCCGCGATATGAGAGCGAGAGAGAGAAAGGCAGAGCGTGGGATCGTCGTCGCCGTCTGTGCATGACGAAAGCGGGGTGGTGGAATTGTGGGGCTCTGATGCCGCCGCAACCGGCAGACACGGCCGGGGTCGGCAGCTTCTCTCTTGAATTGGAAGTTTGTTGCAGTTTTGTTGCCAAGTCCGTCCGTGCGCTCCTTGCCCTCCCTCCTTCTCCTCCTCGTCATCACGCCTGAGTCATCCATCGCCTGAACCCTACACACGCGCGCCCGACAAAAGCGCTCGTTTGTCTCACGGGCAACGTGTTCCGAATATCTGCACAGGTGAGGTCATCGTCGGTGGTCCGGCTCGATCATCCGATTGAAACGGCACAGCTCGCCCGGCCGCTGGTGACCGCCCGCCCGTCTTCACGCCCGTTGCCTGCACTCGTGGACCACTCTTCTTCCAGCTCCTCTCCCTTAACCTCCCACGCCCGCCCTCTGTACTCCCCGCGCGACGATGTCTCGTTCGCACGGTGCGAGTTATGACCCGGTTCCGCATGGCGACGGGCGCTCGCCGAGCCCCTCGCACTTCGACCCCTACGCGCAGTACCCGCCCGACTCGCCGTACTCGCAGCACCACACCGGCGACTCGACGTACACGCTCCCGCCGGACCTGGACGACGCGCCCCCGCGCCCGCGCTTCATGGGCGCGGCCGCTGGCCGTGCCGGCGATCCGAGCGTGCGCGCGTCGCTCGCGAGCTCCAATTTCTTCGTCGACGGCGGCCGCGGCTCCGAGGGCTCGTCCGTCTACGCGCTCAACGACATCCACGAGCAACCGGCGCACCCGGGCGTCCACCGCGCGTCCAGCTTCCAGCGCTACATGGACGACCCGAGCCATGCGAACTCGGACCAGAGCCACTACCTCCGCGACGCCGACAGCCCGACGTCGCATCAGGCGCTCGGTTCGACGCCGACGTACTTGCCCGAGAAGCGAGCAGTGTACACTGCCGCCGGCCGCCGCGGGCCTGCTCGTAAGAAGTGGCTCATCGGCGGCATCGTCGCCGCCGTGCTCCTCCTCCTCGCCATTGCCATCCCTGTTGCCATCGTTTCCTCCAAACACAAGGGGTCATCAAATACCAGCAACAATGATGGCGATGGCGGCAAGAACGACGACGGCTCGCACACCCAGTCGTCAGGCAGCAAGACCAAGGTGCAGCTCGCCGTAAGCGGCGGCTCCGGCAGCACCGTAACGATGGAGGACGGCTCGACTTTCACGTACCAGAACAGCTTTGGCGGCCAGTGGTATTACGATGAGAACGACCCGTGGAATAACGCAGCCCAAGCTAACTCATGGACACCTCCTCTGAACCAGTCGTTCGTGTTCGGCGTCAACCGTATATGGGGCGTCAACCTCGGTGGCTGGCTGAATACAGAACCGTTCATGTGAGTGGAGCCCTGGTGATGGATATTCATTCCATAGCTGACGACACTCACAGCGTACCTGCCCTCTACGAGCCCTACCAGTACACGGATTACCCTGCCGTCGACGAGTGGACATTATCGGAGAACCTCAGGAACGACACGAAGAACGGCGGCATCTCGCAGCTCGAGAACCACTACAAGACGTTCATCACCGAGGAAGACTTTGCGCAGATCGCCGGTGCCGGTCTGAACTTCGTGCGGATTCCGCTGCCGTACTGGGCGATCGAAGTCCGCGCGGGCGAGCCGTTCCTCGCGAACACATGCTGGACGTATTTCCTCAAGGCGATCGCTTGGGCGCGCAAGTACGGCATCCGCATCAACCTCGACTTGCATGCGGTCCCCGGCTCGCAGAACGGCTGGAACCACTCGGGCAAGCTCGGCTATATCGGCTGGATGCACGGCCCCATGGGCGTCGCCAACGCCCAGCGCACACTCGACTACATCCGCATCCTGGCCGAGTTTGTTAGCCAACCGCAGTACCGCGACGTGGTGTCCATGTTCGGGATCATCAACGAGCCGTTCGGCCCGACCATCGGGATGTCCAACGTTCAGAAATTGTGCGCTATATTTTCAATACCACGAAGTGGAGCTGGTGTGCTGACGGAGGCTCTTCTAGCTATCTCGAGGCATACAACATCATCCGAGCGGCGTCTGGGCCAGGTAACCTTCCAACCATCTCATTCCACGAGGCGTTTTTGGGTGTCGGCAAGTGGAGCCAGTTCCTCCCCGGCGCGGACAATGCCGCTCTGGACTACCACCCTTACGTGTGTTCTGCTCTTTGGTCTGGATTCCGTGTACCCGCTGACCCGAGCTCCCAGCTCTGCTTCGTCGACCAGATCTCGGATACTCTGGCCGACCACGTTCAGGACCCGTGCCAGTGGGGCTCGACAATGAACAACTCGATGGACTCGTTCGGTATGACCGCCGCCGGCGAGTTCGCGCTCGCGATGACCGACTGTGGCCTGTTTGTGAACGGCGTGAACCTCGGGACACGGTACGAGGGCAACTACACCGACCCGGGGAACCCGAACAAGAAGTGGCCGGCAAAGGGCAGCTGCGAGCCCTGGGTGGACTACCAGTCGTGGGACGCGCCGACGAAGGCGGCGATGCAGGGCTTCGCGTACACGAGCATGGACGCGCTCCAGAACTGGTTCTTCTGGACCTGGAAGATCGGAAACTCGAGCGTGACCGGCAAGATCATGGCGCCGCAGTGGTCGTACCAGCTCGGGCTGGAGCAGGGCTGGATCCCGAAGGACCCGCACGCGGCGATGGGCGCGTGCAAGAACACGAGCCCGCGCGCGGGCGGCGCGATCCCCAAGGGCACGGGCATCCCGAGCGCCGCGACGGCCTCGCTCGCGTGGCCGCCCGCGAGCATCGCCGCGGGCGGGGACGTGGACGCGCTCCCGCAGTACACGCAGACGGGCGCGCTCGTGACGCTGCCGGCGCCGACGCCGATGGCGATGTCGGGCGCGCCGACGGCGACGGCGAGCGTGAACGCGGGCAACGGCTGGAACAACCCGAGCGACACCGCGCAGATGTACGTGCCGATCCCGACGTGCTCGTACCTGGACCCGTGGGTCGACCCGAGCACGGACGCGCCGAGCCCGCTCTGTGGGAGCTCGTCGTCATCCCGCCGCCGCGAGCAGCCGCCGCCGCACGCGCCCCGCGCGGTCGTGACGCCGCCGCCGCGTGCAAAGTAACTGTAGCATACCTCCCCCCCTCCCTCCCTCATCCCCTCCCTCATTCGCCCCCGGATTGTTACCCCACGTTCATTCACTGCTCGCTTGGACGCTGCCCTCATTGTTTCGGACTATACTCATACAGCCTCAAATATCCGTCTACTGCACTGCGTGTTGTAATTCCATCCAAGTCAAGCATACGCGGAACTAGTGCTCGCCGGACGTGGTCGCGTACCGGTCCTCGAGGTCCTCCTGCCCGCCGAAGCCGCCCTCGAAGTCCTGCGTGGGCTTCTTCGTTGTCGCGCTCGTGCTGGTGGTGGAGAAGGACTGCTGGGCACGCAGCGCGGCGAGCTGCTCTTGCTCCTGCGGCGGTGTGAGCTAGCGAGTGAGCGGGGGGTGAGAGGGCGACGGACCTTGGCGTGCGCGTAGCGCGCCTCGTCGGATTGCTCCTTGGCTTTCCACGATCCGTCCTGCGATGGGCCAGTGCGTTGAGCGGGGATCGGAGGATCGCGCGAGGAGGCGTACTTGGGAGGTTGACATGCTTGGTGTGCGGGAGAGAGGGAGGATGGTGACGTCACCTGTGAGCCTCAACTGGTGGGTGCTGCGGATCAGGGTGATGGCGTTCGCTGGACGAGCTCAGGCTCGTTGCTCAGAACTCATGCACGTACATAGACAGGGTCGTGTAATCCATGGCGTTTCGGATTGGATATATGTTGGTTCAGTCACTTCTCTGTCAGAACGACTTTCCGACGCGTGAAGCAAATCCTTGCGCTGCCATTGGTGCGTTGCGAATGCGGGGAATCAAAGTTTGAGAGGCTTCTCAGCAGTACTCGTTATCTGAACCAAAGACCTGGGGAAATCGCGCTGGACGGCGGGGAGCGATGTGTCGAGATCGAGGACGCACTGGCAGACGAGAACAAGACGATATGTCGCTGTTCTACGCGCGATCTGTCGAATGTCAAGCCCGAATATGTCCGATCAGTCGATGACTCGCGAGCGTCGAGAAGGGCAGAAAGAGCAAGCGGGGGCTTCTGAGCTAGTGGCGTTCGGGTTTAATACCGTCGGGACTCTGAAAGTTTCCAGCTCCCTGTTCAGTCAGCCATCGCTCCACCACCCCCGTCGCGCACGATGCAGCGGGCCACGGACAGCACGCTCCCACTCGTGGACGAGCACTCGACCGCCGAGGAGATCGCCTCGTTCGCCAACGTCCAGCGCGACCCGGACTCGTGGGCGGGCGCGCTCCCCGCCAGCCAGGGCCTGTACGAGAACGAGTACGAGAAGGACGCGTGCGGCGTCGGCTTCATCTGCCACATCAAGGGCGCGCCCTCGCACAAGATCGTGTCCGATGCGCGCCAGCTCCTGTGCGCGATGACCCACCGCGGCGCGACGGGCGCCGACTCGCGTGACGGCGACGGCGCAGGCGTCATGACCGGGATCCCCCACGCCTTCTTCAAGCGCGAGGCCGAGAAGGACATCGCGGCCGCGCTCCCCCAGCCGGGCGAGTACGCCGTCGGGAACGTCTTCTTCAAGGCGAACGACCCCGTTGAGGTCCGCAAGCAGCAGGCCATCTTCACCCAGACCGCGACGGATCACGGGCTCCGGGTCCTCGGCTGGCGCGAGGTTCCGACAGACGGCACTATCCTCGGCCCCGCTGCGAGCTCAAAGGAGCCCACGATCCTCCAGCCGTTCGTCGTCCACCGCGAGCATTACGGCGACGGTGCCGCTTCCCAGAACGGCCCGTTCGATGCCACGCGCTTCGAGCGCCAGCTTTACGTGCTCCGTAAGCACGTCACACACAAAATGTGAGTGTTTTTAGCTCTATCGAAGGACATGATAGCAGTGCTGACTGGTTATCCGATTAATCAGCACCCTTTCAAAGGGCTTCTTCATCTGCTCGCTTTCGACTAAGAACATCGTGTACAAGGGCCAGCTGTCTCCCCCGCAAGTGTACAACTACTACCACGACCTCAACCATGTACTATACTGCTCCCACTTTACCCTCGTCCACTCTCGCTTCTCCACCAACACCTTCCCGAGCTGGGATCGCGCCCAGCCTTTCCGGTGGGCTGCCCACAACGGTGCGTCTCTGCTTGGTCATAGTGAACGGCTCGAGGCTGACCAACTTTACACAGGTGAAATCAATACCGTTCGTGGCAACAAGAACTGGATGAGGGCTCGAGAGGGTGTTTTGTCGTCTTCGCTGTTTGGAGACGAGCTCGACCTCTTGTATCCTATCATCGAGCACGGCGGCTCCGATTCTGCCGCGTTCGACAATGTACTCGAGCTTCTTGTCGTCAACGGCATCCTCACCCTGCCCGAGGCTGTCATGATGCTCATCCCCGAGGCCTGGCAGGGTAACGAGAACATGGAGCCCGAGAAACGTGCATTCTACAACTGGGCGGCGTGTCTGCAGGAGCCGTGGGACGGGCCCGCGCTCTTCACCTTCTCCGACGGCCGCTACTGCGGTGCGAACCTGGACCGTAACGGCCTGCGCCCCTGCCGGTACATCGTCACCAACGAGGACATCATGATCTGCGCGTCCGAGGTCGGCGCCGTCTTCGTCTCGCCCGAGAAGGTCGTGCAGAAGGGCCGGCTCAAGCCCGGGCGCATGCTCCTCGTCGACACCGTCGAGGGCCGGATCGTCGACGACCGCGAGCTCAAGATGACGACCGCGCGCAAGCAGAACTTTGCGAGCTGGGTCGAGAGCAACATGCTCCTGCTCCCGAACATCGTCAAGCGCGTCGAGCGCACGCAGCCGATCGACATCGCCGTCGACGCGACCAAGCTCAGCACGGACCCGCGCCTGCACGCGTTCGGGTACTCGGTCGAGCACCTGAACCTGCTCCTCCTCCCGCTCATCGCCGCGGGCAAGGAGCCGCTCGGCTCGATGGGCAACGACGCGCCGCTCGCGTGCATGGCCGTGCAGCCGCGCATCATCTACGACTACTTCTGCCAGCTGTTCGCGCAGGTCACGAACCCACCGATCGACCCGATCCGCGAGAGTATCGTCATGTCGCTCGAGACGTACATCGGGCCCGAGGGCAACCTGCTCGAGATGAAGGCGAGCCAGTGCGCAAGGATCCGGCTCCCCAGCCCGATCATCTCGCTCGAGGAGATGGAGGCGATGAAGCGTCTCAAGGTCGCGTACGCCGCGTGGCCGTCTATCACCATCGACATCACGTTCCCCAAGGCCGAGGGCCTCCCGGGCTACCAGTTCGCGCTCGAGCGCGTGTGCAGCGAGGCGAGCCAGGCCATCGACGACGGCATCAAGGTCATCATCCTCTCGGACCGCGCCGTCGGCCCCGACCGCATGCCCCTCTCGGCACTGATCGCGACCGGCGGTGTCCACCAGCATCTCCTTGTGCAGAAGAAGCGGACGAAGGTCGCCCTCCTTGTCGACACTGGCGAGGCCCGTGAGGTTCACCACCTTTGTGTTCTCGTCGGCTACGGTGCGGACGCGATCTGCCCGTGGCTTGCGCTCGAGATCATCCACAAGGTCGTTCGTGAGGGACTGTAAGTCGCTGTGTCTGCCATCATAGTTTTACCTAGCTGACGTGACCCTCCAGCACGAAGAACAACGAGAGCGTCGAGCAGCTCACCAACAACTACCGCCATGGTGTCGATGGCGGTATCCTCAAGGTCATGTCGAAGATGGGCATCTCCACTCTTCAGTCGTACAAGGGCGCCCAGATCTTCGAGGCGCTCGGCCTCCACACCGAGGTCGTCGAGAAATGCTTCACTGGCACAGCTACCCGTGTACAGGGTGCGACCTTCGAGCTCCTCGCTATGGACGCCTTCGAGCTCCACGAGCGCGGCTGGCCGAGTCGCGAGACCATCATCCCTCCCGGCATGCCCGAGTCCGGCGAGTACCACTGGCGTGACGGCGGCGAGGCGCACATCAACGACCCATCGGGCATTGCAAACATGCAGGACGCGGTGCGCGAGAAGAACGCCGCCGCGTTCGACTCGTACATCGAGAACGCGGACGAGCAGACCCGGCGGGTGCACCTCCGCGGGATGCTCGAGTTCAAGTTCGAGGGCGTGACGCCAATCCCGATCGAGCAGGTCGAGCCGTGGAACGTGATCGTGCGCCGGTTCGTCACCGGCGCGATGTCGTACGGCTCGATCAGCATGGAGGCGCACTCGACGCTCGCGATCGCGATGAACCGGCTCGGCGGCAAGTCGAACACGGGCGAGGGCGGCGAGGACGCCGAGCGCTCGAACGTGCTCCCGAACGGGGACACGATGCGCTCCGCGATCAAGCAGATCGCGTCCGGCCGCTTCGGCGTCACGAGCAACTACCTCGCGGACGCGGACGAGCTCCAGATCAAGATGGCGCAGGGCGCGAAGCCCGGCGAGGGCGGCGAGCTCCCCGGGCACAAGGTCTCGGCCTCGATCGCGCGCACGCGCCACTCGACCGCCGGCGTCGGCCTCATCTCGCCCCCGCCGCACCACGACATCTACTCCATCGAGGATCTGAAGCAGCTCATCTATGACCTCAAGTGCGCGAACCCGCGCTCGCGCGTGTCGGTCAAGCTTGTGTCTGAGGTCGGCGTCGGCATCGTCGCCAGCGGTGTCGCAAAGGCGAAGGCGGACCACATCCTCATTTCGGGTCACGACGGAGGCACCGGCGCGTCCCGGTGGACGGGCATCAAGCACGCCGGTCTCCCCTGGGAACTCGGTCTCGCCGAGACGCACCAGACGCTCGTGCTCAACGACCTCCGTGGTCGTGTGACCGTCCAGACCGATGGTCAGCTCCGTACCGGCCGTGACATCGCCATTGCATGTCTCCTTGGTGCTGAAGAGTGGGGCTTTGCTACCACGCCACTCATCGCAATGGGCTGCATCATGATGCGCAAGTGCCACTGTGAGTACTGCGTCGAACGCTTGTGCAGCTGCATTTCTGACCTGCTACATCTCAGTGAACACTTGCCCCGTCGGTATTGCCACACAGGACCCTCAGCTCCGTGCCAAGTTCGCTGGCCAGCCCGAGCAGGTCATCAACTTCTTCTACTACATGGCCGAGGATCTCCGCCGGCACATGGCCAAGCTCGGCTTCCGCACGATCAACGAGATGGTCGGCCGCTCCGACATGCTCAAGGTCAACGAGAAGATGCGGACGATGAAGACCGCCCACCTCGATCTCGGTGCGCTCCTCAAGCCCGCATGGCAGATGCGCCCGGGCGCCGCCACGTACCGTGTCCGCCAGCAGGACCACAAGCTGTACATCCGGCTGGACAACAAGTTCATCGACGAGGCAGAGCCGGCGCTCACCAAGGGCCTGCCCGTCCGCGTCGAGTGCGAGGTCGTGAACACGGACCGCGCGCTCGGCACCTCGCTCTCGTACCGCGTCTCCAAGCTGTACGGCGAGGAGGGCCTCCCCCGCGACACCATCCACATCAACATGAAGGGCTCGGCCGGCCAGTCGTGCGGTGCGTTCCTCGCCCCCGGCATCACCATCGAGCTCGAGGGCGACGCGAACGACTACGTCGGCAAGGGCCTGTCTGGTGGCCGCATGATCATCTACCCGCCGCGCCAGTCGCCGTTCAAGGCGGAGGAGAACGTCATCATCGGCAACGTCTGCCTCTACGGCGCGACGTCGGGCGAGGCGTTCATTCGCGGTGTCGCCGCTGAGCGGTTCGCTGTCCGTAACTCGGGCGCCAACGCCGTCGTCGAGGGCACCGGCGACCACGGCTGCGAGTACATGACCGGCGGTCGCATCATCGTGCTCGGCACTACCGGTCGCAACTTCGCGGCTGGCATGTCCGGCGGTATTGCGTACGTCCTCGACATGGCCCACACTTTCCCACCCAAGGTCAACATGGAGATGGTCGAGCTCGGCCAGGTCACCGACCCGCGCGAGATCGCCGAGCTCCGGGGGCTCATCGAGGACCACCGCCACTTCACCGGCTCCGAGGTCGCCGACCGCGTCCTCCGCGACTTCCACCACCTGCTGCCCATGTTCGTTCGGGTCATGCCCCTCGACTACAAGCGGGTGCTCGAGGAGCAGGCGGCCAAGACGAAGGAGGAGCGTGTCCGCCGCAGCGCTATCGACCTCGTGCCGTCCCGCACGGCTAGCCAGGTCAACCTTTCGTCGGAGGTGCAGGAGATCATCACCGCCAACAAGGCGCTCTCAAGGACGCACTCTGGGCTGCCCGGCTCTGGCTCGCAGACTCCCGCGCTCCAAGCACCCGGAAAACACGAGCCGAACGTCCAGGACCTCGAGGACGCCATGGTCGACGAGGCCGCCGCCAAGCAGCGCCAGGCCAAGCTCGACAAGACGCGCGGCTTCATGAAGTACAAGCGCCTGAACGAGGCCTACCGGCCCCCGCGTAAGCGCGTCCGCGACTGGAAGGAGATCTCGACGCGTCTCACGGAGAGCGAGCTCAAGTACCAGTCCGCGCGGTGCATGGACTGCGGTGTGCCGTTCTGCCAGTCGGACACGGGCTGCCCGATCTCGAACATCATCCCCAAGTGGAACGACCTCGTGTTCAAGGGACAGTGGCAAGACGCACTCAACCGCCTGCTCATGACCAACAACTTCCCCGAGTTCACCGGCCGTGTGTGCCCCGCTCCGTGCGAGGGAGCTTGCGTCCTCGGCATCAACGAAGCGCCCGTCGGCATCAAGAGCATCGAATGTGCTATCATTGACAAGGTATGTTGTATCTGTGCATGACTAGTGTTTGTGGAACTGACCGTTTGGTGTCCAGGGCTTCGAGATGGGCTGGATGACTCCACGCCCTCCAGCATCACGTTCAGGAAAGAAGGTCGCGGTCATCGGCTCGGGACCGGCTGGTCTCGCTGCTGCCGACCAACTGAACAAAGCTGGCCACCTCGTGACCGTTTTCGACCGGAACGACCGCTTCGGTGGCCTTCTCATGTACGGCATCCCGAACATGAAGCTCGACAAGGCAGTCGTCCAGCGCCGCATCGACCTCATGGCCGCTGAGGGCGTGAACTTCGTGCCGAACGCCAACGTCGGCGTCACCGTCGACGCTGACGACATCAAGGCTGCCCACGACGCGACCGTCATCGCCACTGGCGCTACCTGGCCCCGCGACCTCCGGATTCCTGGCCGTGAGGCGGACGGTATCCACTTCGCCATGGAGTTTCTTCAGATGAACACGTCTTCGCTTCTCGACTCAGCGCACGAGGACGACCGTTACATCAGCGCGAAGGGCAAGGACGTCATCGTCATCGGTGGTGGTGACACCGGCAACGACTGCATCGGCACATCGATGCGTCACGGTGCCAAGTCTGTCGTGAACTTCGAGCTGCTGCCCAAGCCGCCGGCGTCTCGCGGTCATGACAACCCGTGGCCGCAGTGGCCGCGCATCTTCCGCACGGACTACGGCCACACCGAGGTCGCCGCGCACTTCGGCAACGACCCGCGCGAGTACTGCATCAGCACCAAGGAGTTCGTTCGCGATGAGGACGGCAAGCTCAAGGGCCTGAACACCGTCCGCGTCGAGTGGACGAAGGACTCGGGTGGCCGCTGGAAGATGGAGGAGGTGCCGGGTTCGGAGAAATTCTTCCCGGCGCAGCTCGTCTTCCTCGCCCTCGGCTTCCTCGGTCCCGAGACGCCCGTCATTGAGGCTCTCGGCGTGGAGAAGGACCCCCGTTCGAACGTGAAGACTGCCAACAAGAAGTACCACACCAACGTCGAGGGTGTCTTTGCTGCTGGTGACTGCCGTCGCGGACAGTCGCTGATCGTCTGGGGTATTAAGTAAGTGCAATCTTTGGGTCAAAGCTGGTACTGTTGACTGATCTTGCACTGTAGCGAGGGACGGAGTGCTGCTGCTCAGGTTGACGCATGGTTGAGCGATGGCTACACTCGTCTGCCGTCTGCTGGTGGTATTCGTGCGCGCATCTTTGCACCTGCACCTGTCGTTCCAAAGGCCCAAGCGGTCGCCGTCGCTGCCTGAGTGTTTGCTCTTCTCATGGGATTAGATTGTATGGGTTCATGACTTTCTCTTGCATCATTGTACATGTGTAATCATAACGTTCTCTGGTTTCCGCGTCAACTCGTCTCTCAAGCCGTGCGAATATATGTCATGCCAGATGTGTGTTGCATCATTGGCCGCAGTCACCCCTCGTCACCGAGCCGCCGGGAGACGTAGGAGAGTTTGTGCAAGGAGCACTTGGAACAACGGATGATTGAGCTTCACATCCACGCTGGCGGCAGCTCATTGGAGATGTCCGACCATCAGAACGCCTGAGCAAGAAAGTTGAACATGTCGAGGACGGAAGTATCGGACGCATTGAAAGAGTAAGGATACGTTGAGCTGAATGGTGTCCTTGATCTCGTGTAACTTGGGGGTCCATACCTCCTTGACCGCCAGTGCTTCGTCTATACCGAATGATGAACCCTGTCGACATCGCTCGGCAGCGGGGGCCATTATCGCTGATGCTGCATACTTGTCCTGACCATGGGTATGCCGTTACATTCCTTTGGATGGTCGGCCTGTCATGTGTTTCGAGGTGCTGAAGATGTGTCGCCATGTGACTTGGGGGCCGCTTTGATGACCGTAGCGGGTGTCTAGTTTGCCAGCTGGTGCGTGAGAACACGGATCGGCAAGTGCATGACGTACGTGGACAAATCGCCCAGAAACAGACCTAACCAGGTCGACCCAGGTGCTCAGCGCTCCTGCTCGCGCTGGCTGCGGTCAATCTCCAGCCGGCTCCTTGTTCACGCGGGTCCATCCAGTTCCATTTTATCTCGACAACTTGAAGCGGTCTTCCATGATGGTGATGTGAAGCCTGGTGTTCGTCGCCGGTTGCCGAATGGTGGATAGCTTACGTTACAGCTGCATGAAATCGATAAGCCTTGAAGCATGACTTTGATCAATGTCATGCGATGCCGATTACGAGAGATGATAGACATCTCAGGCGTACCGGCATCTAAATAATGGTCTGTGTGTGATGCAGCCTGCCTTCGCTGGCAACGGGGATATGGAGCAGGGCATGTTTCATTAGACTATACGTATCGTGAGCATCATATAGGGTAAGCAGAATAAGCTAGTGAACTTTTGAGCACGATCTCGACCGATAATCGAATGTGAGAACGTACCTATGACACCATCTCCCAAACTAGAAACCCCACCCCCCATGGACCGACACGGCCCAGGACCCGAAGACCCGTCCATAGCCGCTGACGCAAGCGGTCCGACGCCTTGAGCGCTGCCGTAGCATCGGCCGACACCGCTGTTGCCAATGGATCCCGGAAGAAGCCTCGTACTCCCTCCTCACGATACAAACGTGTCACCGCACGAATGATCGCGAAACGAGTGTAGCGGGAGGTGGCACCCGGTGCGACCTCTTCTAGACGGACGGCACGTCGAGCCGCATCCCATGGTCGGGTGATGATCTCATATCCGAGCCCGGCAATGACTCCGCCTGATACGAGAGTGACTCCGTGTATCGTCTTGGGTGCGTGCTGTTTGACTGACTGTGCTTTCTCGTGATGAAGAGGCACATACTCGACGATGGTTTCCGAGACGGCCTTGGATCTTGCGGCCACTCTTCTCGTCAACTCGAAGACCGCGAAAAAGACGGCAAAACCTGAGAGATAGGAAAAGATAAGCCACCCGTCGTTCGAGTTCAAGCGTGGAGACAATCTTACCGCAGCTATCTTTCGCAACACCCCAGCCCCAGCCTTCCCACCCACGACCAGCCATGCCACGCATATCGCCCACCCAATCGCGAACCTCCCTCGCTTTCTTGATATTCTGGGCAGCAGCAGCGTTCTCTGCGACAGGTCCCAAGTTTGTCGCCTCCAAGTGTTTGGCACGGCGGAAGACCTCCTGCCATGCGCTAGACCAGCCAGACTTGGCTGAGCCACCTTCGACCACCAAACGCACGTTCTCGACCGGAGCAGCAGCTACAGCTTGCATAGCACCTGCAACACCCCCAGATATGGATGCAACTAGCGTCGGGTGGTGGCCGATAGAAGAGGATTCCAGACCTGCCGAAACCTCAGAGTACGTGGCCCATAGAACAGTTCCGAGACCTGCGTTGACAAGGATGGGAGGCAGAAAGTGTTTGGGGAGCACAGCAAACTATTTATGACTCAGTAATAGACGATGGAGCTCATGACACAAGGACACACCTGGTTCTTTATGACCCACAGCATGTACTGAGGGCTCAAGGCATGGCCGGACTCAAGCGCTTGGGCACGTAGTTGCTGCCAGCCACTAACTATAGGCACATGTTCATCAGAAACAAATAGATTATCCAAGCCATCGTGATTGACACTCACGTTTCGATGGTCGGAACAGGCGAACAGGGCGAGAGAAGTATAGCGCGAGAGTACGAGTCGCGGTGTGTGCCAAGGCGGTATACAACGACCCAGAATTCAGCTGGAGCGCAGCTTGGGCCTGTAGGCCGTCTTCAGGCATGCATACGGCCCTAATAGTATGTCACAGGTGCAGAAGACAGGCAGAAGGACGTCGACAAGCCTCGGCGGGAACGCGTTGGCGCCGGCAGCTGATTACACTGCTTGTTCTCCTCCTCCTCCTCAGCTTACCGCTACACCCGGGCCACCGTCTGCACCGTCTATTACGTATAGTTATGCAGCCTCGGTCCTTGCTTTATCCTCTGCGGCGTATATCGATGCCTTTGCCTTCTGGCCGTGGCCGCTTGCTTTCACATGTCGCGGCTGCCGAACTAAGAGACCATTGGACTTTCATACCCGAATTTCTCACATCATCGGAGCAAAATGTACTTCTCCGAGCCTCATTAAAGAAGCTAAATGATGCTGAGAGTGGATCTACTCGACGTCGACGTCGGCGTTATGAGGCCACACTGGACGAAAGCGTTCACCGACCATTCCTTCCAGACGAGTACTATCAGTTCGAGGAGGTGCGTCGCGGTGATCCCTTCGCTACTAGCCCAGTCTTATACTCAGCTTCAACTAGGGTCATCTAGATCGGGTTATTCGTCGATATCGTGAGACCCACCTCAGTGCTTGGCCTACAGACGAAGAGTTCCCTGGCCTTGATGCCGTTGTGAAACGAATACACGCGTCATGCCCCAGTGATGACATTCAAACTCATCTTCTGCACCTCGCTTCTGATGGTGAAATTCTACCCCACGTTGACCACGTGGAAGCCAGTGGGTCGTGGATCATGGGCGTCAGCCTTGGAGCTACGCGTACTCTGAGTCTCCAACACCCGGATCAGTCGGAAGAGCCAGTGGATGTTGTACTCCCCGCGGGTAGTCTATATATTCAACGGTGAGCAACCGTATGTATATATCTACGTCATTGTTCTGATAACCGCAGCCACATGTTGCGGTACAAATGGAAGCATTCAATTCTTCCAGCTTGCGCCAGCAACACCAGCGCTATGACATCCTCAGCCGACACGCAGCAGAGACTGAGTGTCATGATTAGGGTGCGCTGCGCTCCTACCGCTGTGTAGGAATTCGCATGTGCTTATCGCAGGCTGTAGGATCGTCTACGGGCTGAACAATAGGCACCGTTCTTGTCAGCTGTTGCTGAGCTCGTTAGTCACTAGAAATTCTACTGCCGACGTCTGTCCTATACTGCTGGATCTTGACAACAACTGTTCTAAGGTTACACTGCTCAGCGCCCACCATTAAGCGACATCGCTTCCTGCTGCTAAAGGATCGGCGGACGTTCATCTAAGCTTCGCGTGGCCCGACACACTCGAACGCTGTTTAGAGTCGACGTCGATTTGAGCCTAAATCTGCGAGTGGTAGTCCTTCGCATCGCCCGCCTCTCACATTGGGGTAAAGGCACGCTCATTGGTCTCATGAATCGCGCCTCGCTTGGTTTACAGCTCACTTCGAGAACATGTCATTGCATGCCGTAAGCGGTCAAAGCAGATAACGAGAGCGCGGAAGTTATAGCGACAAAAATACACAAGCCATGTGCATGTATCTAAAGGAAGGTCTAGAAGGAACTGTAGCGGATACTATGAGGGGATAAGGTACTTTTGCTTCCGGAGCGGTTTGCCTTGAGGCGCACCCGCTACACTCAGGTAACCTTGGTCAGGTTGGCGATGCTATACAGACGCGTCAGCAGTAGTTAACTTCAAGTCCAGCAATGGTACGTGCGGGAGGCGGACGGTGCTCTGATCACTATCAACTTTGATGTCGACCATCTGGGACCCCTGTTTGGACGCGTCAGTTGCGCTCGGCGTCTTGACAGGCATGGAGACTCAGACGCACGTTGGGCATTTGCAGGTTGCCGGTGACGACACCGCGTTTGCTGCATCCATCCTGAGCCCAGAACATAACGCGGGAACCAATCTTGCAATTCAAAAGTGAGCCAAGATGGAATAGGGGACAAGGTGGAGGTTGACCGTACAGGAAACGCGTTCATCGCCGAGTTAGTAGGAATAGGGAGGCGGCTTGGGACGTGGCGGGCGTGGGCCGGACGCAGTCGTGTAGACGCAGGAGACGCGTGGGATGTGGGGAGAGCTGACGACCCAGAGGACATTCGCCCGTACTTTATGCGTCGAGGAGTGGACCACGGTCCAGAGGGCTGGCGTACGGAGATGGCGGAGACGTGAGAGAGATCGGCGTGGAACGCATGAGCTCCAGCCCAAGTGGATGAACAGGCTGATGCGTGGAGGATTCTGACCCTGGGACCTCTGGCGGAGATAGCTTCTTGAGCGGGAGCCGTGTACGTGCATCCAGCTTCGCTCAGGGTGGGCTCGACTGCGAAGCACCATGACGCGCGTCCGCGGAGGCAGAACCATGTCGTTACGATCAGGAAACAAGGCAGGAGGGTCGGAGAAAGGGCCGTGCATCTCCGGCGTGGCAGGGTCCAAGAACCGCCACAGGGACGAGGCCCAGAAGCATGCCCTGAGCCAAACCCTACACGTAAAAGCACATCCACCGTGCCGCCTCGAGTTCGTGCTCGGTCCCAGTCGCGAGGATTCCACACGTCAAACAGAGCGAGATCGGATTAAGCGGCAGGCTATGTAACAGCTATCGTTACTATCGACGTTGTCGAAGAGGTCGCAGGAGCAAGTGGCGTGTGGCGCCGTCTGCGTCTTGCTCTCTTCCCCGACATGTCCGGCGCCGTCGTTCTCGTTACAGGCTCGTACGATCGCGAAATTCGGTTCTGGGAGGCGTGGAGTGGTATCTGTTCTCGCACTGTCACGCGTTCAGGCGAGACCGGCGTGAGTACGCTGTCTGCGACACCTCGGCGGGGTGCTCATCGGAACAGCAAGTAAACAAGCTCGCCATTTCGCCAGAGTCCGTTTATTATGTTGTGTAAGATCGAGCATAGTGTACTCAAATGGACGCGTGCCTTCATAGTAAACGCCTGCTTGCTGCAGCGATATGGAAGAAGGTCTACGTCTACGACATTGCTAGCCAGTCGAATTCACCTGTCAGTCCAACGGTCGACTCTTCCTCACACGCGTGTTCATACCCTGTCTCACATCTAGATCTTCATATTTGAAGGGCACAGTCTTAATGTAACGTCGCTATGCTTCCACATGGAGGGCCGGTGGCTGGTCACGGCAAGCGAGGACGGCACCATCAGGATATGGGATCTGCAGTGCGTGGCATACCTCTTCACCCGATTCACGTACTGATCGGATCAGGACCAACTCTATTCATCGTTCTTATAACAACACCTCCGCAAGTTCGTCGCATAAACCTCCTGTTTTACGCGAGTCGCTCACGCACGGCCTTCCCAGTAAATGACATATGTGTCCATCCCAATCAAGGCGAGCTCATCTCTGCCGACCAGGCCGGAAGTATCAAGCAATGGGATCTCTTGGAGGACAGCTGTACACACGAACTCGTGAGTCCTTCCGCTCATCAGAGAGCAGCCATGTCGCTCAGAAGGCGATGCCGCGTAAATGTAGACACCCGCCGGTGATATCCCGATTCGCTCGGTATCTCTCACCACCGACGGAAACTATCTCGTGGCCGGGAACAACAAGGTACGAACTTCCGACCTCTTTCGGTTTGAATGGATGACCTCATGTCCCTCCAGGGTAAATGTTACCTGTGGAGGGTCGCGGAGGAAACGCAGACGACTCCCCGTTTCTCCGCACTTACGAAATGGCAAGCTCACGCCGGTTACATCACAAAAGTGCTCATGAGTCCTGATGGAAAGTGAGTCATTGTCCATCACTGTCGCGTGCCAGCCTCCGAACTCTCCGGGACGCAGATTCCTCGCCACGTGCTCGGCGGACAAGACCGGCAACCTCAAGATCTGGTCGATCTCGCTTGGACAGCCTCAGCTCGAGATTCGGATGGAGAAGATGTTGCAGGGCCATCAGCGGTGGGTGTGGGACTGCGCGTTCAGCGCTGACTCGGCGTACATTGTATCGGGTGCGTTCATTCACTGCAGTCGTGTACCGAACACGGACGCCAACGGTCGACTCCAGCTTCATCCGATCACACAGCACGGCTGTGGGAAATGGCCTCAGGTGAAACTGTTCGCCAGTACAGTGGTCATTACAAAGGTACGAATCCAGCCGTTCGAGCGCAAGTTGGGAGGCTTACGCTCATACCTGCTCAGCCGCGGTATGCTGCGCATTGCACGATGGCGCAGGGTAGACTAAAAGGTCGCGTGTATACCCCCATTACGTCTGAACGGCTCCCTTGCACCTTCGATATGTCGCCCAGGCGGTCCCGCGCGGGCTCCCGGTCGGATTCCGGCCGCAGCCTCACGGACTTGGAGTAGAGGGCGGATCGCGAGAACCGGATGATGAAAGAGGAAGGACCCTGAACGTGTCGAGGCTCGGAATGCCGCAGGCAATTATGAACCACCGCGGAAGCGAATCATTCGATGCAAATCCTCGGATGCGAATCCCTGCGCGAATGCGTTCAAACATAGAACTTTGCCATGCATATGCAGTCGACCGGCTCGGCGACACTGCATGACTGCAGGCAGTGATGGGGTGGACAATTGAGCTCGAGCTGCGTGTTGCCTGCAGGTCGTGCCTCCGCCGCGACCGATATTCGTCGGAGCATTGACGTAAAACGAAGGGGATCCTGCAGGCAGAAGAGTCGTGGATCTAAGTATACCCCGCCCGATATCCATCTTCTCTTTTCAGCGATCTTGATTTCATGACTGCGCTGGAGGAGGGCCGACAGCGCCTAGAAGCTGCCAGACACCCAACTCTGGGGTGCCTCTTCGAACCGAGACTATGCCGATGGGTTGGCGAAGAAGAGTGTACGTTCAAGAAGCGAGACTTCCTGCACACACTTTCTTGCGGGCCTCATCAGATAATGAACAGCGCGAAAGAAAGATCTAGGCCAAACAAATCGTTTACGCGCCCACGTGAGTGACACGTGATGCACGGCGCGTTTCGTTGATCGTGTGTCCATCCGTTGCCCTTACCCCTTAGCCATACTCTCGCGATACATCCTACCATGCCTGCCTCACGACACACACGATTATACTCGCGCGCACGTACATCTGTTACTGCTCCACCATCTCCATCTTCGTCACAAACCGACCCTGCGTCCTCCCCTCCGCCTAGTCCCCGCAAACGCCCTCGCCTGAACGACCCGTCAAGTGAGGGATCTCTACACGTCAAACGACGAAAGTCAGGCGGATCTTTTACCCTCAAGTCTGCCTCCAAGTCTTCTACGAAGCAAACGCCCGCGAAGCCACTCAAGAAGCAGCCCACTCTCACCCAACTCCATCTACTTCCCGACCAGTCTGTTCACCGGGAGTGCAAAGATTGTGGACTATCATACACCCATGCAGCTTCGGAGGACGAAAGGATCCACAAGGCTCATTGCCTTCGTGTCCGCAAGGGTATGGAGTGGGGTCGAGACGACGAGCGAGCTCTGGGCAGCGGCGAGCTCGTCGAGGTCGCGAAGAACGTCAAATTGAAGAACGGGAAGATGGGGAGGATCATTTCCTTCCGTGGTGATCTCTCAGGAAAGATAGGACGCAAGGTCGGCTACGTTCGCTCTCCGTGCACGTCATCTATGTACTAACATGCTCTTCAGCTTACCACGCTACTGGAGACTGTAAACCTCGCCCTCTCTTCCCCACCCCTTACGTCCACTGCTCTCAAAGCCTCTAAGGCGTACCTCTTCCTTATTCCCTCGGCCGTTCCTTCCCGTGAATCCATCGTCGGAGTTGTCATGGCTCAACACATCACCACTGCGATGGCGATCGCTTCAGCAGAGCCCTCTTCTCCGAATACCAAGTTGATACCCGTGCACATCGATCCCACGACTTCCTTGTATCTTGACCCGGCACCCCTGCCGACATCTCTCGGCGTCTCTCGGATATTTGTTTCTAGCGCACATCGTCGCCAAGGCATCGCACACCATCTCTTGGATCAAGCCACTCGCACCTTCCTACGCGGGTGCGATCTCGACCCTGCGGCCGGGGAAGTTGCTTTCTCCCAGCCCACAGCCATGGGAAGGGCTGTCATGGAGAGCTGGGGTGGTGGCGGGGTCCGAGTTTACGAAGAGTAGATCTAACACGTTTCATTTCCTTACCCACATCTTGTAACTTGTGCCTGATCATATGTATATCTAGAACGCCCTCTATCTTGACACACATTCTAAGATGCTCCGCGTCGATATGTGCTGTTCACGAGGTGAACTGCGCTGTCAAGTATCGTCCGGTCGTCCTCGAACGACAGGCGTGCGGAAGTCACATCTACGAACTGGCTGAGGAACACTTTGTCCTCATCCCGGCGCTCCGTCATTGGGACTGCATCTTCGTCCTCGACTTCGGCAATGTACCACCAGATGAGCTTCGTGCCGCCGGGTGTCTCGCGCAGAGTCACCATGAACGGCTCGATGCAGTCTTCGACCTCCTCTCCTTCTGGAGAATCAACGAGATCTTCACTAAGCGCCGGCGCACGGGTCCTCATGCAAACAGGGAGTGAACGGCAAGAGAATCCGGTCTCCTCCGTCGTCTCACGCAGTGCAGTCTCCAGATACGACTCGCCCCGTTCGGCGCGTCCTTTAGGCAGTAGCCATTCATTCGAAGGGGTATGGTGAAGGAGACAGACTTCTAAAGGGGCGGTGTCGTCGTGTACGCGCCGGAAGAGTACGCAGCCAGCCGACACGACGAATAGCGGTGTGGGAATGCAGCGGCGCGTTGGGCCGTTTGCGCACGATGTGGAGACACTGGGCTGGTCGCCCTTTGACACGCCATCTTCTTTGGTAAGTTGCACTCCAGTAGTGTTCCCCGATATCGACATGGTTATGCTGGTGCCCGATACGATACAAGACTAAGCAGATCAGCCGTCCACTACGTGGTTGGCGGGCTGAGAAAAGATACGTAAGCGCCCAAGAACCGGTCCAACCCTCTTACCAATCACAACTCCCTGCCCGTCTCCTTCTCGAGCGCATGCTGGCCGCAACTGGCGTTACTTGGTTCGACAGCTTGCCCTCTTTCCCACACTTAGAGCGCTCGCCGCGTCCATTCTGGGCATCGCAGATAGTGCGCGCTCGCGAAGCCGTGCGAGCTGGACATGCGGCCTCCATGTCTGCCTTGGTGCATACACTGCTCGATGGTTATCGTCATGGCCTAGGGAGACATTGTTTGAACGAAGCTGTGACCCTGTTGCGCAACATTCAAGCCACCTCTGGACCTGCATTCACCCAGACGGCATGGGATCTTGGAGAAGCGCTCTTCATGGAACATAGGTGGACAGGCGGGCTCCAGCCTCTCCAAGAGATTATACAGCTCCACAGACAGGCATCCCTTCTCGAGGAGACTCAAAACGTAGAAGTGCGCTGTCAACTTGCAAAGGTTCTGATTGCCCGAGGCACGTTCACGGGAGAGGACGACGATTTCTCTCGCGCAGGATTTATGCTCGATGTGATCGGCCGTGATGATCAGTATCCAGCGGGCTCGTTCAGTCCAGTTTTTATCACCGCTTCAGCCATGTACCATCTTGCGCTCTGGCGGGCAGATCGAAAGCATGATATTGATACTCTGCGCCCTCTCGCAGATAAGGTAGTCGAGAGCCTAAACGATGCGAATCCCAAGATTCAGAGACACCGATCGGATCTTCTCGCTGCCTGCTTCTCACTCTGTGCTATTATATGTTGGGCCACCAATCGAACAGAATATGTTACGGAAGCTGCCAAAATCGCCGAAGATGTCCTAACGTCTGTCCATCTCGAAGGTTTCGGGGTCGTTTGTGCTCTTGGCGAGTTCTGCATGATGCTCGAGGTGTCCTCCGGCTGCACTATGGGGTACATGCAGAGATCGAGACAAATGATCGAGCGATTGTTCGCCATGGCCAAAGGGAACAATACCGACACGGCTGAAGCACACAACATACTCGGTCGATGGATGAATGAGGGGTATCGTTGGTCCCAACATCGATTCCTAGACTCACTAGAGGCAGCTACAAGGCATTTTCGACTTGCTCTCGCGTCGTGTCCTCCTGGCCATGTTCATTGTCGGGGGTATCTTGTGGGGCTAACTTATAGCCTGAATGCTCGGTACGAGCAGAGTGGCAGTCGCAGTACGCTGGACGAAGCGGTTGAACTGTCTGACGGCTACTCCGACGTCGCAAGACGTGTACCTTCCTTTGCCATCAATGTCTCTCTGAGCGCGATCCTGCGCGTCAGGGCTGGCCGCCTACCTTCAGTATCTAAGCACTCGATGATACAAAGATCGATCCAAAACCTGCAGGGCGTGCTGTTGAGAACTCCCACTAGCAATAGCTACTATCAGCATCTCCTCGCATCTCTGAGCGACCTCTACCAGCTTGCAAGTGCCCTGGGCAGCTCTCCACAATCAAACCAGCACATTGCTACCATGCGACTCGGTGTGGCGGCTTTTGTCAATGGTGGCGGAAATCCGCTTGAAACGGAGTCCAGATTAGCTGAGTTCTTAATTCAAGCAGCTCAACAGCAGCAAGATTCGGCACCTCTGCACGAGGCCATGGAGCTGCTAGAACACATCTCAACAAGCGCTGTCGAAGGTGTATCATGGGACTTTCCGGCCGACCTCGCTTGGATGCGATGCAGGGGCCACATGGTCCGGTACAAGCTGATGGGTGCTGATGCGGACGTGCGAACGAGCGAGCGGATGTTCGCTTCCTTGTGCAATACGCCTCCAAGAAGCCTTACTCGCAGATTTGGTTATATGTTGGGTTGGGTTGGTGCGGCGCAATTCGCAGGGCAACATACCGCAGCAATACATGGGTATCGGGCGATTGTCACCATGTTGCCCCAGCTTGCATATCTCGGAGAGGAGGTTTCCACTCGACTTGAGGCTCTGAACCTGGTTGAGGGACTCGCCTGCCGTGCTGCAACCCTTGCGCTGACATTGCGCGACATATCCGGGGCAATCGAGTTGCTGGAGCAGAGCCGTGGCGTAGTCTGGACGCAGTCTCTTCAACCCAAGGCTGCAATCGAGTCCATACCTTCGCAGCACCTCGATGCTTTCAACAAGACAGTCGAGGCGCTCGGAAAGGCAAAGGAACCGACAGATCGTCGCAAGTACGCAGCGCAGCTGGAAGATGTGACAAGCCAGATCCGTCAGGTAGAGGGACACGAGCGCTTCCTACTTCCGCGCTGCTTTGAAGACTTGAAGGTTGGGGCGTCTTTCGGCGTGGTCGTCTTCGTCGTGCCAGACCCCGATTTTACGGATGTAGTCCTCATGCGGGACGCCGAGACTCCACCTGAACACCTCCGCTTACCGGCATTGCGGCTCTGCCATTTGCAAAGCTTGACGACTCAGCTCAAGAAGATGGCTGATCGCTCACGGAACTCTGTAGCTCTCGACGCGCGTGGGATGAAGAAGGTGGTTGCGGGACGAAATCATCCATACAAAAACGGAATGGACGCGGAAGCCGACTATCTTGAAGCACTAGGTCAATTGTGGACAGGGCTTGTATACCCGGTAGTCGAGGCTCTAGGATTGAAGGTATGTCAGGCTGAGGTACCCCGTAACGTAGTATACTCATTCAGCATTTCAGCGGACGTCGACCAAACGTCGGCTCTGGTGGTGTCCAGCAGGGGCGTATGCAGAATTGCCTCTCCATGCGGCCGGGACCTACAAGGGATCTAGTCAGGACTGCCTCACCAACTACGTCGTATCATCATATACACCAACTCTGTCTGCTCTGGTCGACGCTCAAAGCAAGAGGGGTCTTCGTGACGACTGCGAGGTTCTTGTTGTTTCCGTGCCATCGGTGTCGGGTCTCTCGCCGCTGCCGAACGCACGCATAGAGGCCGAGCAAATCCAGGAGATTGTCTCCTCAGCCCAGTTCACCGGTCTCTCAAGCGAGAGAGCGAACATTTTGAGCGTACTGGGGAAGCTACCTTCCGCCTCTGTCCTTCATCTCGCTTGCCACGGTCACCAGTCCCAGAGTGATCCAATTGCCAGCGGCTTCAGTCTTCACGACGGCCGACTAACGCTCAAGCAACTAATGCAGCTACGCCTGCCGCACGCCCAATTTGCCTATCTGAGCGCATGCGAGACAGCCAGTACGGATGAGTACCAGCCGGACGAGGCCATCAACCTCGCGGCGACGATGCTCTTTGTCGGCTTCAAGAGTGTGATCGCAACGATGTGGTAAGTGATTGTCTCAGAGGAGATACTAAAGAGGAAAGAGGAAGCTGAGTATCACGTGTAGGTCTATGGACGATTTGGACGGACCATTTGTCGCCGAGCGGGTCTATCGAGCCATCTTCCGGGACGGTAAGCTTGACCTCAACGCGATTCCATATGCACTGGACGCGGCAGTTCGAGAACTTCGAGAGGCGGGTGTACATCCGAGTCGTTGGGCGACGTACGTGCACATCGGGGCTTGAGGGAGGATAGAGTGATATAGTGATAGTTGTATCGTGTAATTGGAGGTAGTTACGGCATGAATGACCCGGCGTAGAATCGAGCGGATACGACGCGAAATTCTGTTCACCTTTGGGATCTGCTCGTATATGTGAGTTAAGATAGCCGGTCCGTTGGCACAGGAATCGGTACGTACTGCGAGTTCAAGCTGGGATGTTCTAGATGTCCTGACTGTCGCGTCCCAAGCTCGCGGAGCCGCCACCACCATTCTAGGCACAAGTGATTACAGTACGGTTGTTGGTGTAGAGGGCATGGTGGTGGAAAAGTAGCCCCATGACGACGGCGTTCCTCAGCGAGAGTCGCAGCGACGCAACTTGCTTTTCATAGGCGAGATCATAGTTCTTGCACTTGACGTGTGCTCTCTCATAGTCGCAAGAGTGCTGAGCCTATGCATTTGTTGCTGCCACGGCTAAGAAACTGAAGGTCACGGACGAGGAAGTCGAAGAGGAAGAAGCGCCCACCAACAGCTTCTTTCTCTTCCCCCACGATCACACATGCACGGAGCTTTGCGAAACCTGCGCTGACCATTCACGCTAACGCTGGATCTTTCCTCTGCGTCGACGGCTCCTGTGACTCACGGGACGCCGATTTCGCGTGCTGGAGACCATCTCGACTTCGAAGAGACGCCGACTGCGCCTCCGATCGCAACGAGATACTAGGCTTTCGTTTTTTCATGACTTGCCACTGTTTTGTGCATGAGGGGACGAGATACTTGTCCTAGAACTTTGTCTGGCAGTCAGGCTATCACTTCGCCCAGCTCTGACGAGGTTTCGCGCCATCGCCTCCAAAAATAGAACCATTCACTCTTCTCGCTGATAGCTCTACGGACTTCGCTGCGTCCATCTCCAAATCATCATAAATGATCGACAGCCACTGCTCAAGCGCTCACCTGCGGCAGTCCGACCACTTAAACGCGCGCTGCGGCCCGGCATTCGTGGGCTCCGGCGGGTGCCCTGTGTGTCTCTAGGACTGCGCGGGCCGCCGTATGTCGCGATGATCCACCCTGCACCGTCGCTCTCGCATACTTAAGTCCCGCCGCGAGAGGGTAGATCTCCAGTCGACCCGGTGTCCTCTCCTCCTTCACTTCATCCGCTCTTCGACGCACTTTCAGCCCTCTACTTCCTACCCCACACACGCTCACGCACTTCCCGCCTTCTTTCCACAATGGTCTACCAATCGCTCCTCGCTTTGATCCTATGCGCCGCCGCGCTGCAGGTGCCCGCAGGTAAGCGAGGCATCCAGCACCTGGACGCGTGCCGCCGCTGACGGGTCATTCCGTATAGCGCCCGTTCGTCGTGCGGTGGATGTCTCAACCCTGAGCGCGGTGTGCCAGACCGCGCAGCTGCAGTTCTTCACTGCCAGTGCGCAGGTCGGCTCCACGCTGCAGACGTTCATCGACCTCGAGACGGACGACCAGGTGGGCAACAACCTCACGGCGCAAGTAACATTCGAGAACGCCGCGACGCTCAGTGCGGCCACCGGGATACGCGACATCGTCCTCGCCCAGTCCCAGCTCAACAGCCCGATCGGCAATGTGACAAGCGGCCTCCAGAGCGTAGGGTTTAACTTGGTCGACATCAAGCCAAGCGCAGGTTCTGCAAAGACGCTTGCGATGGTCAAAACCCTGCTCGCGACGGCGCAACAGGCGGCTACGGACGCCACGACAAAGTGTCCGAAACCGACGTTCAAATAGGTGGCTCTTCGTCGTAGACATGGCGTGTGTTTATAAGTTGTGCTTGGCTGTAGTGTTATCGAATATGCTCGAAGGTGCTCAGTGTGTCTACTGTCTCACAGGGGCAGAGCTCGAGGAGTGCCATGAGAACTTGACGGGCCGTCCATTCGGGAGCTTGAGAAGCAATCCTTGAACCTACATATGTTACATACACATACATCCCCATACATACAAAACCACACTTCGATCATCCCACCACCATCGCATCGTCCTCGGGCTTCACCGCTGCCTCCTTCGGCTTGTCCAGCTCGCGGCTCTTCTGCGCATACTGGTTCGGGTGCGTGACCGACTCGCCGTCGAGGCCCTCGTTCTTCCGGACGCCGTGCCGCGCGTGCGTGATCTCCCACACGCGCGTACACGCGACGTGGTAGTGCTGCTTCTTCACGACCGCGACGATCTCGGGCAGGTCCGCGCTGGTCAGGCCGTGGTCGCCGTACGCGGACAGCAGCGCGGTCTGCAGGTTGTCCAGCTGGAAGTGGCGGTACGGGCAGCCGTGCGAGTCCGTCGGGCCGGGCTGGTCCTGCATCAGGATCTGCGCACATCTGGGGTGGGAGATCAGTACCGGCCCATGGCGGCAAAGAAGGGGGCACGCACGACTTGGCCGCGTAGTTGGCACGCTTGCCCTCGAGGCCGAACGAGTGCCGGATGTTGTACTTGTACTCCTTGTTGAACTTGTCGTCGGTCATGTTGCTGAACGAGCGCCGCCAGAACGCCAGCGCCTCCTCGATGGACAGCCCCAAGACCTGGACGAGAACCGATGAGTTACGATTACCCCGCTGCGCGGCGAGATCCGCACCTTGAGGAACAGGCCGTACTGCAGCCGTGCGTAGTGCTTGAGGTGGCGGTCCCGGCGGAGGGTGTCGTGCAGGTGGCGCATGCACAGCGGGTAGTGGTTGCGTGAGATCTCGTCGACCATCTCCGCCCGAATTTCGTCACCGGACGCGCTGCCGTCGGCGCCGCTCCACTCCGAGGGGACTCCGGCGGTAAAGCCTTGTGAGAGGTTGTCAAGTACGGGGATGAGCCGCGAGTCCTCGTCCAGCCGTGGGAGGGCTTTCGCCGTCATCTAGCTCATACGGTCAGTTTACGGTGTATGGATATCAGCAGAGGCCAGAGGAGGTACCTCGAGGCCCTGTTCGAGGACAGTCTGGAACTCCTGGAACACCATGCTGGACTGCTGCTGGTTGGGGACATATGCCCAGCCGCCGTTGAGGAAGACCTTGCGTTTCTCGACAAGATCTGGCACTCTCGTCCACTTGACCTTTACAATAAAGAGGGTCAGGGTAAAGTACCGGGGAAACGAAAGTGAACTACCTTGTGGAACCTCTCCTTTCTAAACGCCTCCTCTATCATCTCAGCAGAGTCCCTTGGACCACGGTCAGCGGCCGCCATGAGCTCGTCCTTGAACTGCTCTTTCTCTTTCTCTCCGACCTAGTATCTATGTCAGAGTTGTAGCGTAATAAGTCATCCTAGGCACTCACCGCTACCCAGTCAAAGTCTCGGGAGGAGAGGAAGCTATCTCGCTCTGCTCGGTCGTCGGTGTCATACCGGATGCGGAACAGCGTCGTCTCGGCCTTGACGAACCTCCTCCTGAGGTCCTCCCTATCCAGCGCGCTCATCAGCCCCCGCCGCACGCGCCAGCACGCCGCCCTGACTCACGAGCGGCAGAACGCGAGGCGCAGCACAAAGTGGCTCACATGGTCCTTGCGCCGCTGCTCGTCGAGCGGGCGGGTGTGGTCCGTGCGGCTCCCGAGCGGGAGGTACGTGTCGAGATGTGTGCGTAGCGCGGCCTTGATGTCGTCGTACGTGCGGTTGCGCGCGTAGCATGCCTCGATCTCTGCGAGCACGCGCAGGCGGTCGATCGCCCACGTCTCGAACTCCTCGATCGTCACGTCCTCCGTCGGAGGCCGGTCGTAGCTGCGGCCACTCGCTCAGACGGATGGTCTACACGCGAGACGGGCCGGGACGCACAAGTTTAGCCGGTGGGCGTGCTTCAGCTTCGAGTGCTGCTTCACACCCAGCTTCGACGGCGTCTCCAGCCCAGCGCCTGCTTTGAACATGCTGAACGATAGAGAGGCGCGTACAGTTCAAACTACACGTCCTGTTGATAACAGTGTACGTCGGCCAAGACCACAGAAACTCCGAGCGCGTGCAACGAAGGAGTCGCGAGGAAGAGAGACGCGTGTTGTCACAGCGTGACCGGTCGCGTCTGATGGGGGAGGGCAAATTCGAGTCTCTGATACGACGGGAAGCGTAGTCTACAAGCCGCAATCTCATCAAGCCGGGGGCGGGGCCTGCTGCTGGGCGGCGGCGGCCGCGAGCGCGGCCTGGTGCGCGGCGGCCGCCTGCGCGGTCTGCTGCTGCGAGACGGCCTGCTGGACGGCAAGGACCTGCTGGACGACGGCCTGCTGCTGCGCCTGCTGCTGCTGCGCCGTCTGCGGCGCCTGGCCCTGGCGCGCCATGAGCGCATACACGTTCTGCGTCTGCTGCCGGTCGAGGTTCCCCGCCTTTCCGCGCCGTCAGCACCGCGCGTGCGAGCGAAAGGGGAACAGGCACGCACGCGGAGGAGCTCCGAGAAGCCGTTCAGGTTCTGCAGGCTCTGCAGGACCTCGGGCGTCCAGCTCGTCGGGATCCCGAACACGTTCTGCGCCGCGGGCAGCATGTGCGGGCGCGCGACCTGCGCGGGCGGCGGCTGCGCGGACGGCGGGCGCGGCGCGGGCCCCGGTGCGGACGCGACCGGCACGGGCAGCGGCGCGGCAACGCGCGCGGCCGCGGCCTGCGCCTGGAGGTGCGCGAGCTGCTGCTGCGTGAGCGGCGGGGGCGCGCGGCCGGGCGGCTGCGCGGGCGTGCCCGCGCGCTGCTGCTGGGAGATGCCGACCTGCTGCGCGCGCGGCGGCGGCGCGCGCCCCGCGGCGGCCTGCAGCGCGGCGGCGGCCTGCAGGTGCTGCTGCGAGCCGAGCAGCTGCTGCTGGCGCAGCTGCCGCTGCGACTGCTCCGCCGCGCGGCGCTCGGCCTGCAGCTGCGCGTCCTTTTCGGCTTTGCGCTTCGCGAGGTCCATCGGCGACAGGTACGTCATCTTCGTGTACTGCGCGTGCGTGTCGTGCACGTTGTTCCCCTTGCGCTGCGCCGTCGCCGCTGCCCGCGCCGTGAGCACCGTTTTGCAGAGGGGGAGGGGGTGCCCTACCGGCCTGCTTGCGGTCGTGCTCGCGCTTCCGCATCGCCTTCTTCACGGTGTCGTACACCGTCAGGTGGTGCTTGCGCTTCCGCGCGTCGTCCGCCGTCGCGCTCGCGGTGGTCACGATCGCCGCGGGGCGCGCCGCACCCGCGCCCGCCACGCCCGGCGTCGCAGCCCCGCCACTCGGCACGCGGCGCGCGCCGCGCGTCGTCATCGCCTCCGCAGCGACAACTGGCTTGTCCTGGTCGGGCGCGGGCGCCGCCTGCTGCGTCGAGGGCCCCCACTTGAGCCGCCAGCGCTCGACGCAGTCCCAGAGGCTGCGGCGGTCGTGCGGCGCGGGCGCGCGCGCGGCGTTGAAGCTGTCGCAGATGAGCCGCCAGTTGCTCGGGTAGCGGTCGCACAGCGCCTTGAGCAGCAGGTCCTCGCCGCCGGACCAGAGGTGGTCCGCGGACCGCTTGCGCGCGTCCGAGCGCTCCTTCGCCTCCGCCACGGACAGCTTGCTGTCCGCGGGGACCGTCACCTGCGCGGGCTTGCTGTTCGTGCGGTCGAAGAGCGCTGCAGGCGCATCAGTCAGTCAGTCGGTGGCGGCGGCG
>LCTX01001252.1:0-30263 GCA_002233555.1 Limonomyces culmigenus | reverse complement strand
TGAGAAGATGGGGGAACTTGATCCGGAAACGCGCGCCATGGGTTGTCGAGATCACGAGTGCTTTTGTCGGCGGGCCTGGGACGAGACAAGCGAGGTACCGGTTGGGGATTCGGAGGCCATCGAAACACGATAGAGCAGCCGCTCGCAGACTCGGTCACAAGAAGGAGTCCGAGGAGGGATTCGGTCATGCTCCGGATAGACAGCCGATGGTACTAGTCCAGACGATCATGAAGGTAGGTGGTGATTGAGCGTTGTAGTCGTTGTGGACGACAACGAAGAGAGCTCGTGACCCCGGTCCCGCGGCCAGTCTCTTCTACTCGCAACTACTATCCCGACGTGCTTCGCTCTGTATACCCTGGCTGGACATTGCAAACATCTTTAGACTGGCGAGGCCACGCCATGGACACAGAGACGAACGCCAATAAGGCTCCATCTCAAGACCAACTCGCTACTGTCAAGGTGTTTCCACTCATCGTTCAGTTCAAGAAGGACGCTATAGTGAGTATCATCTGTGTGCCCACGATATGCGCTGACTTCCTCTCCAGGCAAATGTAGACACTGCTCTGAGCTGGGAGTGAGTTACCTAGATGCTCTATCGACCTAAGCTGACCTCCTCAGGCAGCTCACCGCGTCTGATGTCAACTTTGCCCTCGTCCGGCGTGAGTTCCATCATATTTGAGTTACCTCTGTCCTAAACTCACACCTAACCTCAGCACTGGTCTTCAAATATGCTAGGTTGAAGAACCCTGCCTCTCCCTTCGCTGCCCTTGTCGTCCGTGCCCACTTTCTCTCCCTCGCCGATGATGACATGGCCCACTCCGGAATCATGCTCGCGCGTGCGCACCTCTGTGAACTCCTCGCCATGAAGCTTCTATCCACCTTCGTTGCCGACAAGGTTCTCACCGTCGCTGTCCTGTCTACGTCTTGGTCTCCACTCGCAGGAGCCCCTGACAGTGTGCTGGTTGACGTAAAGAAAACGCTTGGAGGCGGTGCCAGCGAAGATCAAGATCCTCAGAACGCACTGGAGATGGCGATTTCCACCAGAGCCAAACGCTTCATCGCCAGTCCGGTCGTCCAGACCGTCGTGAACGACCTATACCGCGGCGACGTCGTGTTCAGTATGGCCTCTCATCGTTCCGTGCTTGCGGATAACTACAAGCCTCGCGGGATCGAACTTTACGATGCAGCGCACCATCCCTTCTTGAACCACTATAGGTGGGCCGCATGTCTCTTTCGACGTATATACCTGCTCACACTAACTCGATAGATTGCGTGTCCCTCGATACGGGGCGATTCTCGAGTTCCTGAACTATGCTCTTCTTTTGTTCACCTTTCTTTTCTGCCTTGTCGGTGAGTCCAATTCGCCCTTTCCATGATTTCTCTGTTGCTCACGCTTGGTCAGATCGCGATAATACCCACATCCGTCCCTCGGAGATGGCATTCTTCATATTCGCCATCTCATTTGCCCTCGAAGAGTACACTGCGCAGAAAGAGCATGGGTGGTCGGGTAAGAGGGCTCACATTGCCTGCTCCACTTTCTGACCACTTTCTCAGTTTACATTGCGAACGTAAGTTGACGTCCCCCATACTCAGAACATGGCTCACAGTCGCTTCTAGATGTGGAACGTCTTCGACACTGCGTTTATAGTCGTCTTTCTGGCCTACGTGATCACTCGATCGTACGGGTTGTGGATGGCGAGCGAGTGGTATTCTGAGCTTGGCTTCGACATCCTCTCATGCGGGGCATGTATCCTCTTTCCACGCCTTGCCTTCTTCGCGATTAGTAACAACATCGTCGTCATTGCACTTCGTGGTATGGCCGTTGACTTCGGCTTGTTCATGGGCATTGCATCGATTTGCTTCTCTGGGCTAGGCTTCACCTTGTGGAGGTTGGGTGAGTCGTTCTAGAACAGGACGTATGACTTCCGCTGATCCACATTCGCAGCAAACGGGGCTTGGACCGCTCGCAGCATACTTTGGCTCATGGTCCAGATCTGGTTCGGGAACACGTACCTGAGTTCGTTCTTCCTTCCTAGTTGCTGTTCGTTAGGGATGTCTGACACAACGTTCTCTTAGGTTTTCAGCAGGCGGAGAGCTTTCATCCGTTCTTTGGCCCTATTCTGATGACATTTTTCGCGGCGCTAAGCAACACGCTACTGCTGACCAGTGAGCGATCTGCTTCTTGCACACGACCGTCATGCTGAACCGAGCCAGTTCTCATCTCTATCCTTTCGAACACGTTTGCACGGATTCAACAGGTCAGACTTATCTCTCAACCTTATCAACGACCTTCTACTGACGCGTTAATTCAGAACGCTACGCAAGAGCACCTCTTCCAGTTCACCATCGCGACGATCGAGGGCGTCAAGTCTGATGCACTGTTTAGCTATCAGCCGCCATTTAACCTACTTGCCTTCCTTATTCTCTGGCCGTCAAGCCTCGTCCTGTCCCCCAGACGACTCCATACACTCAACGTGTTCATGATCAAGCTCACAGTCGGTTTCTCCGTTAGCATTGTCTAACCGTTCTCTGACGCGTTCTACAGTCTTTCCCTACTCTCATCATTATCGCCATCTATGAGAGACACATCCGCTTCCGGGAGGCTCTTCGCCTTCCCGCGGCAGGTGAGAGGATGTTGTACGGGACGCTCCCTCGGGAGATTCAGGCCTCCTTCCTCGTGGACGCGCTTATGGGAACTGCCGCGGCCGATGTCTACGACGCCATCTTCGACGTCGACGCTGGCTCAGACGTGGATTTGTGGTCGGATGAGGAGGACGAAGCCCGCTCTGTCCTTGGCACACCTACTGGATCCCGACCTAGGGCGGATCCCGAAGTTCCTACTCGTCGGTTCCTGAAGTCCATGGAGAACATTAACCAGCGTGCTCGAGTACAGAGCGCCGTTTCGCCTCGGCGCCTCCCACCTCAATCACCAGAGCGAGGGCGGGCGTCGCTCGGCTCCTCACCCGTCACTTCACCGCGGAGACCAAGATTCCCGCGCATCAGCATCGACGGAGGCTCCATGCGTGGCAGGGATGGCGCGGCGCCGAGTCCGCTTGCAAGGCTCTACGGCGTCAGTGGTCGACGAGGTCCCGAAGCCTTCCCACCCATGTCATCGACGAATGTGGAGCCAGTCGATATGAAGGAGCTACGGAAAGTCAGGGAGGATCTTAAGTATGTGCAAGAACGGCAAGCACGGATCGAAGACCTGCTCATGGTGTTGACTCGGGGAATGAGAAACGAAAAATGAGTCATGTAATGTCATCCTATCATTACGCGTGCGACGTTCGTCGCCGAGGAAGTGGATGAATGCTTCAGTCATGCCCCGAAAAAAATGTTATATTGGATCCCTGTCATTGATACACGCACGAAGACAAATTCGACACCACTCTTGCAAGACGCCATACACTCTACGCGTTGATCAATGTGTTCCTCTTCGCCGACCTAGGCGGCCTCGGCGGGGGCGCTGCGGCAATCGCGTTGATAAGCTTGGACGGCGGATCTTGGACGACGCTCAGAGTCGCGGAGCCGTCGTACTCTGCGCTATCCTCATAGACCCGGACACGATCCGGAGCAGCTGAGGCCGTGTTGTTGCGCGCAGGCGCGACGAGTGGGCGAAGAGTCTCTTGCGAAGTCGAGAAGCGGCACGAGACCGGGGGAGGATGAGGCCGTTCAGACGCGTCCGAGACAAGGGAAGGAGGAGGCTGCTCAGACGCGTCTAGGGCCGCGAGGAGGGCACGCATGCGCAAAGACTCTTGGGTCGGAGAGAAAAAATGATGAGGGAGCGGTGATAGAATAGTGAGCATGCCCGCCGGCTCGTCTTGACGCTCCTCGGTCGGCGAAGCTGGGAGAGGAACCATCGCTGGAGGTATGGATGACGCGATGGACGTAGCCGTGGCTCGGGCTTCCACCTCGAGAAGATCACGAGGAATGCGAGGGCACGGCACGCGACGCCGGATACCCACGGTCGGCGAAGCTGGGAGAGGAACCATCGCTGGAGGTATGATCGAAGAAAAAGTTGTAGCCATGGCGCGGGTTTCCGCCTCGAGAAGATCATAAGGAACGGGAGGGCACGGCACGCGACGGATGCGATGGATGCCTACAGATGGCGGAAGAGTCGGGCGAGATGCACTCGCACCCAGAATCGCTTGGGCTCGCTGCCGTTCGCACCACTCGTCTTGGACTCGTTGAGCCTCGGTCCGCGTAGGCGACGTCGGGATGGAGATGTTAAGGACAGGTCGTTTCGCAGATGACAACGGCACGGGGAGTGAGACATGGCGAGCCTTCTTCCCGTCGGCAGTCGGCGGTGAAATCAAGTCGGATAGCCGACGGTTCGACTTGGATCCATCGCGAGACGGGAGGGGCAGGCCAGACGGGCGGCGAGATTCAGAAGGCCTCGAGCGGTTGGATGGCGTGAACACGTTCATGACACGCGTCGTGACTTGGGAGAGGGAGGAGGATCGACCGCGACCGCGGGGAACGGATTCGTCGACAGGCGTGCTAACAGGCGAGCTGGATGGAGCATAAGCGGGAAGCTCATAGTCCTCAAAGATAAAGCTACGCACCGGGCGGTTGGGGAAGCCGCAACTGAGAGTGCCATGGTGAAGATGAGGGTAGAGGAGAACGAGGGGAGGTGGGATGCCAGAACGACCTCCTCCGCCCGGGCTTATATGAAGCTCGTACACTGGCCGTGCACCAAAGCGCAGCTTCCGGAATCTATGTGGGACCGTTCAACAATCGGCAGCACTCCATAGGGGGTATTGAGGTCAAGAATCGTAGAATCGCTGCACATCGAAGTCGAGGAAAGAGGGGTAATGTGGCGCTCTCGACCCACTTGTGACAGGCAATCGGGATGAGTGGGTGTGTCGTCTGCTATAGAATTTCTGTCGTTGATCACACGTGACAAGTACTCCAACATGTTAGCGTCTAGCCACCACCGCCTCGACCATCACCACGATCGCCAGTGCTGTGACGGACACGTGCGTAATCGACACTACGTCGCTCCTCGCGGTGCCCTCGCTCGCACCCCCACCGAGGTAAGCTCCAGGTTGAGCGTGCAGCATGAAATATGTCCACGCGAGGCGACATAGTTTCTCAGTTCACCTGCGTGCGCATATCTGTATGCGGGTCTGAGTGACCAAGCTTCGCAGATTGGGCACGGCCGACGTAGTCTTTTCAAGTAAGGCAGGGGCAATCACAAAGAATGCGGATAATGAGCGAGCCTCTGTCTCCTGCGGCGCTGCATCGTGGAGGATGTCGTGTCCCGCCGACGGTCGAGCTTGGACGCGCTCGAGAGCCAGATGGGATGCGTTCTCGGAGCCTCAACGAGGGCGGCCACACCGGGCCCACGCTAGGAACGGTGATCCACAGACTGCAGTCCCTTGAATGAAGGGCAGACTGCCTCCAAATGAAAGGCAGACAGACTGCCTCCGAATGGATGACGAACGCAGGCCTTCGGCCGGAGAGCAGTAAGGGACCAGCATCGCGGTGTTGCAAGAGACTCGCTGTGATCAGATGACGCCTCCTGTTACTTAGAATTCAGTTGCAGGATGATGCGTTCCAATTCTAGAGTGCTTAAAGCTCGTAGGCCAGGATGCAGGTGATGGGTAAAGGCGATGTGATGCGCAAACGAGACGTGTTGCGGTGTACGACAGACAGCGCGGGAACGTCGGACGCGGCGAGCACACACCGCGCGCGCCGGCGCGCGACCAGAGCAGCTTGCAATGTGCGCGCCCCTCATCGCACGCCGCCGGGGGAGCGCGAGCGCTCGTCGCGGCGGCGTCCGCGCCCACGCCCGTCGTCCGTGTCCGCGTCCGCGTCCGCACGCTTCTTCCACATGATCTTGCGTACGCACTTCGCACACAGCACCGCCTTGACGAGCGCGCGCTTCTGCACGCCGCGCTCGGCGTACGCGAACGGGAGCTCGAGCGTCGCGAGCCCGGGTGTACGTTCCTCGCGTTCCAGAGGGGTGTGGAGTGGGCAGCGCGTGTTGCCGCACGAGCGCTCGCCCGCGCCGGCGAGGACCTCGGCCTCCGTGCGCCAGCGGAGCGCGAACTAGGCAGGCAAGCAAGCGTGAGTGGGTGCGAGCGTGGGGAGGCAGGGACGGGGCGCACGCGGCCGGAGCGGTAGTGCTTGAGGTCGCAGACCGCGAACTCCTTCCACTGTCGACGTGTGAGCGGATGCGGCAGATGGGCAGGCAGGGACAGGGAAGGACGTGCCAGGCTGTCGTAGTACTTCCGTGCGAGCTGATCGTCCCACGACCCGTCGGGCGCGCGCTCATCGCGCAGGAACCTGCGCCCCGGTCAGCACACGCGCACCCTCGCGGAGCGCGGCAGACGACGGAGCTGGTGCGCGTCGCGGAGGACGTCGAGCTCCGAGCGGCGGGACGAGGACATGAGCAGAGCAGGCCTAGAGCCACTGCATCGCCGCACGCTATGGCATCAGCCGCAGATCCCCCGCCCGCCCGGACCGGCCTTCGGTGCTCACACGACAGCCCGCGGGTCTTCCCGCGGGCCCACATCGTATTCCCTCATTCAATCGCAACAGCCTACAAAGCCCGGCGCATCTGCAACCATGGCCTTCCCTACGTCCTCCCCCGCACCATCCCCCGCATTCGCCCTGAACGAGCCATGGCACCCGACACCAAGCGCTTCACGATCCGCGTCGGCAAGCGGCCCGCGCGATCGCCGAGCGTGCGCTCACGCGGTGCGGGGAAGCGGGGCTCGCTCGCGATCGCCACGCGGTAAGTAGCCAGGCTGAGACCCCGCGTTTCTATGAGCAGCCAGCTGACCCCGCCCAGGCTACAAGACCCGTTGACCGCCACCGCCTCTCCTCCCCAGTCCGCCCCGCCTGCCGTCCTCGCCATGTTCGTCCCGCCACCTCCCGCGCCCAAGACGAAGGGCCTGTTCAAGCGCCTCGCCGCCCGCTTCCGCTCCAACTCGAACCCCGCGCCGCCGCCGCCGCCCCCGTCCGCCGCCGAGCTGCGCACGGCCGCCCTGCGCGCGCGCGGGCTCCTCCCGCCCGCCGACCTCTCCGCGCAGGAGGCCGCGCGCGACGCCGCGCTCGCCTCCGCGCCGCCCGTCCCCACATCTCCTACTCTGGACGCTCAACCCAGCGCGGCGCAGCGCATCTCCGAGCGCTGGAAGCGCCGGCACTCCCTTCTCCCCGGCGACGTGGACGTGGAAGAGGATGTAGTGGAGGAGGAGGTGGAGGAGAGGCCACGCGTGCAGTGGGGCGAGGCGCTCGCCGCGTCCTCGGACCGCGCGCCGCCGCCCGCGCTCACACCGCTCTCGCCGCCACCGCGCAGCAAGCGGCTGAGCGCGTCCGCGTCCGCGCCTGCGCTCTGCACGCCATCCGGCGCCACGTTCGACACGGCGCAGGACGAGCCCGCGACCCCCCGCCCGAGCCGCCGCGCAGCCCCGCCCGGGCCCATAGTGCTCACGCCCCCTCGGCCGTCCTTCGACCGCGCGTTCAAGATGCCCGTCAGCCCCTGCGCGGTCCCGCTGCCCTCGTCGCCCGCGTCCTACCTCCACCCGTCTCCCTCTCTCCACTCCCTGGGCGACCTCTCCCGCCTCCCGCCGATCCCGGCCTCTCCGAAGCTGCTGTGTCCCGAGCCGGTCGTCCGCGCGCGGAGCGACACGGGGACGACGCTCCCTTCCTTGACGGAGACGGGCGAGGGCGAGAGCGAGAGTGACCACGCGCACCCGCGCACGCCGCCCGCCGAGCTCCCGCGCGTGCTCGAGGACTCGGACGACGACGGTCTTGCACCCCTCCCCCCGCGCTCGCCCACAATGAAGACGTCGCCCGTCTCGCGCAGCAAATCCACCCTCCGGACACTCGGCCGCAAGCTCACCTCGCGCCGGCCGCCGCCGCCTCGCCAGGGACAAGGGCTGGTACGGGCGCCGAGCACGCGCCTGGCGACGACGGCGCTGCACGACCGCGGGACGATCGCCGCGCAGACGGGCGCGATTGCGGATGATGAGGAGCGCCGGTTGGCGGAGATGGCGTTCCTCGACTTCTGACTTACTATGGACTGTGGACACACACTGTGGCATCTCGCTGTCTCGCACTGTACATCATTTATCACGCCCGCGGATCGTCGCGCTCTCGCTCGCTTCATATACCTTCGTTGAATGCAATACCGTCTCTTCACTCTCATCGTCCTCTCTAGCACAATACTAGTCTTGCGTCGGCATGCTTACAGGTGCGTATCGCGAAACATCAATCCGCCTGAACATCACCCCGCCTATCGTCTATGACGGTATCCACCAGCCCCTCAAGCAGCTCGATATGCCTCTCGTTATTATCCAGAGCGTGGCTGCGGAACCGAAGTATCTTGACATGGATTCCAAATGTGTCTCTGCAACACTCCAAATCGTCCTGAAGGTGCGTCATGTTCATGGCATAGAAGTTCTCCAACTCGAGATACGTCACCGACTGGAGGATTGCGTTCGCACACCCTTGCCTTCGTAGAACAAGACCGTAATCCCACCCACGCAGGCGGAGCGCTTGTACACCCATAAGCAAGGGGCTAAGGCTGAGCATGTCCGCATCATCCGATTCAGAGTGCCAGGTAATCTTGGCGCGCAGCCGGGGGAACGAGGGCGTCTCAAGCGTGAGGATCAGATAAGGAGCAAACTCGCGGGACAGGTCTTCCAAAGTCAGGATGGGAGTGACGGACGCAGAGACGTCGAGCCCCGACACCTCCACAAAGTGATGCCAGATCTGGTTGCGCAGGGCCTCGGATCCGGGGTGTTGTGATGATGGGATCCAATCCAGGTGGAGATGGTATTCTTCCTGGGGAGTGGGCATGATCTTGACCGTCGCAGCTAATGAGGCAACCGTATCACGCAAATGAAGCACACGCAGATGTGGACAACATATGAGCCTGATTCGAAGGTCCGCTCGCAAGCTATCAAAGGCGACATCCTCCAGGCAGAGCTCCTGCAACTGCAAAGATCTGGATATCAAGCGGAGAAGGCAGTCGGGGCTCTCCTCATCACGCCAGTCTGTCATGCCCTTGACGCTGAGATGAAGAAGAGATGGAAAGTGAATGTTCTCGATGAAATGGACGTTACGGAGCACGAGTGACGTCAGCGAGTCCGTCGCGCCCCCCAAGAAATCCGGGCCGATCAACCCAAAATAGTTGCGCGCAGGAAGGTAGGCGAGGGACCGGAGCTGCGGCTGCGCTTTGTAGAGTAGCCTCGTAGATCTGGCCACGTCCCGTGCTGTCAGCCCGTGAGCAATCCGCACATCATGCGCACGCGCGATGAGCGCTTCTGCTCGCTGCTCGTTTGCGGGCGGGAATATCCTGGGGTTCTTGACGTTGTGGACACTCACTGCTAACGTCACTGGATCCGAACGTGTGCTGCAGATCGCTACCCACACAGGATTGCGCTTCAGGTCGATATAAGCCCAGAGACGAGGGGTCGCCAGCGCGACGGCGCGCGCGTACGTGCATACGGCCGTGACGCGCGGCCAAAGTGTGCGCTCGCCGAAAGGAATGTCGAGCATATCAAACACGACGCTACTCCCGGGGCGATGTTCGGCGCGCACGAGAAGGTGCATGATGTCGCCGAGCACTTCTGGCGGCAAGCGGCCGAACGGCGTCTCTGCGTTCCGCTGGATGCGTAGGGCGCGAGCTCGCGTCTGCGGATGTACGATCACACCGTCGGCTAGGCAAATCTCCTCGTCTAGAGATTCCAGGGCATGCATGGTGTGCAAAGATCTTTCGCCGTAAACGTGGCAAGGAGTCAAGAGAGCGGTGCTTCACGTGATTGTATCGATTCCGAACATGAACGGTTTGCAAATATTGAACATCCACAGAGACAGAATGAGGGAGATATCAATCATATTCATTATGTAGTGCCACACCTGCCCGCGTGGCAGACCCACATGTCCATGTAATATTGGTTGGAGGATGTGACGGAAACCGGTGTGTGACACCTAAGGCATCGAGCTGTGGTGTTTCTCTGCGGCGGCCCAGACACCACAGGCTGTGGGTTTTTTTTACTTAGGGCCGCACTATAGAAAAATACACCACAGCCTGTGGTGTTTCGAGACGCGCCGCATAACACCACACCTCTTTGTCTCCGGTTGGCTTTGCCCGGGTCCGCTCATCCCTTTGTCTTGTTCCGCCACCTCGTTGTCGTCTTTCGATTCCGCCCCTCTTTCCACTCGTATGGACACGGTTGAAACGATAGATGCACGGGTCAAAGTGCTGTAGGAAGAAATTCGCCAACTTTGCAAACGCCGCAATGCGCTCACCGGCCTCTGCCGGCTCCCCCTGGAGTTCATTGTACATGTAATGCGCTATCTCTCGGTGAACGCTAAGCCATCGGAGGACCCTTTTCACCAAACAAATCTCGAAAATTCAGGCCAATGGACGCGCCTGATGCAGGTGTACATTCATCTGCGGAGCGTTGCCCTCCATGCGTGCACATTGTGGACGGTCATACCTGTCAAGTCAGGCAGCAGGTTTGGATGGGTAGAGCTCTGTCTAGAACGGGCAGGCGACATGCCTGTTAGCCTCACCCTTGATGTGCGCCACACTCGGAATCCTGAACAACTTGCGGCGTCGACACGTGTGGTCATGAATACACTCCCACATTGCTATTCCGTCAGCCTCGAGCTGGGGTCCGTGTACCGCGCGCAGCTCGAAGACCACACCAGTTTGTTTGACACCAAGTCATTCAACACCACAGTGCTGACTCTGCAAGAACTCCGTTTGTGCAAGGACCATGTACGCGACGCATGGGTCATAAACAGTCAATTTCTTGGGGGCGACTGCTCTAACCTGCGCCGCCTGCGCTTGAATGTGAACCACGTCATCGAAGAGGCACCAGTGCTTGCGCGTTTCCAAGAGCTGGAGCTGAAACTACGTGGTATCAAAACTGTGGAGGCCATGCGTCAGCTCCTGGGCACGCTAAAACACGCCCCGCTCATCGAAGTGCTCATACTCCGTCGTTCAGGGGAGAGCATCTCAGCTACCATTGTGGACGTTTCCTCCCTCAAAGACTATGAGGAGATTATGCTTCCACATCTCCGCGAACTTGGTGTAGCGGACTGTGTCGACTCGGTGGCACTTGTCTTGCGTGTGCTGCCGAGGCCGCGCGAGGCACTTCACATCAAGATCATCGCACGCCCCTGGACCGGTTTTTGAGCGCCGCCGGGTGACCCTGCGCACGAATTTGTGTTTGCCAGCCTCATCGAGTTCTGGCTGGCCAATACGGAGGAAGACACTTTGCCCGGGGGAACAGTGACCGCCCACTCACGCGCATACGAAGGCATCCCGACAGGCGCCCTCAACACGCTCCGCTTCTGCTCGAGCTTAGGGGCCGCCGCCCCCCTCTCGTTTAGCTGCGATGCTCGAGTCGGCGAAGAGCACGCGATCGTCGACCAGATCGCGGACCTCTTGCTCGACGGCGATCGCACGGGGCCGGGCACGTCCGGCGAGGACCTCAGCGGGGCGGCGCACATGCAGAACTTGCAGCGGGTGCACGTGCTGAGCCCGGGGACGGCGGTGCACCTGACGGGGGTCGAGCGCTGGCTCAAGCAGCGCAAGAAGGCGTTCGGCCCGCTCGCGCATGTCGACATTGTCGAACCGGGGCACAAGGTACAGAGCAAGACGGAGGACCTGGTAGCGCGAATCCGCAAACTCGGACTGGCGGAGGAAGTGACCCTCGTAAAGAAGCCCCCGCCAGAAAAAATGGACTTTAGCCATATAGGATTCGAAAATTCTGACGACAGCGACTAAGCCTATCTGAGTTTTCCTTCACATACTCTCAGAAACTAATATCTCCGCCTACTATTGCGACCCACCCTTCCTAACTTCCGTTACTTCTATACTGATACGAGTGCTTTAATCTGTCATGTGCACTCCGAACTACCAGAGGGCCACAGTCCGAACAAGCATTCATTTCCTGGCGTGAGCATGTCAACGATGAGGACAGCCAGCAGGGGCATGGGCTCGTGCCGCAGCGCCAAGCCTGCAGGCGTGGCGAGGGCAAAGAGCAAGGAGATCGACGAAGTTCCGGCAGACGCACCTAGGAGGTTAACGAGGCAGACGTGTCTCATGATATCAGAGGATGCGTGCTCAGGTCAGTTTCACGTTCTCCTCTGTAGGTCTTCGTCAGCAGCGAAATGGATGCGGCAGAGCAGGCTAGGTTGCTTGTACTCGCGAAGCATAACCGGCTGGCTCACCTAAAATCATGTGACAGTCTCCAGCGGGCATGGGGTTGCTGTAGTCGCTCTTCGCGCAGAAAGACGAGCAGACTGCGAAGTCAGGAAGAGGATGTCGGGTTCAACCTGTAGTGCAAGAGTACATTTATCCACGCCGCCAGTGATGAGTGCTTTCGAGACAGCAGTGAGCTAAGGTGAAGATTCGCTCATCCCTGTTTTTCTCGCTTGCGCCAGGCCGTCCGCAAGCGAACACGGGCATGCTTTTCATTTGGGTGCCTAAAGCACGTACAAGCAGAGGAAAGTGCTCAAAATGAAACGAACTCTTCAGTTGTACTTGCATGGTTCTGCCCAAAGGTCGAGCAGCTGGAGCAAGCCTGCGTCTCACTGTTTCGTCGTTCGCTCATTCTCTTGGCCACGGACCCATGCATAAAAAACAATGCGTAATGTACATGCACATGTCGATTCCCCGGTCATGCCCAGTTGTCGATGAGCGAGTCGCGCATCTCGCCGATGACGGCCGCGGACGTCTGGCCCTGCAGCTCTGTGCATATACATTAGCAAAGAAGAGGGAAGGGGGAGAGGGAGGTGCGCACTGAAGGCGGCCTCGATCACGCTGATCTCGGTCGCGGTGGTGTCGAGCCCGGTGAACGCGCACCAGTCGTTCACGACGAGGCCGGCGCCGATGACGTCCGAGCCGCGGTTTACTGTCCCCGCCTGTTCGCCCGGTCAACGGCGGTTCGGAGGAAGAGGCGGAGAAAAGGGGGCGCACGACGAGCGGGACCTGCAGCAGGCTCGAGAGCTCGTCCTGGTCCTGGATGCTCGTCTTCGGATGCACGAGGCCGCCGTTATTCGTGATCGCGCAGTAGGAGCCGACGAGCACGTTGTCCGCGACGGTCTGCCGGAACACCTCGACCTTGAGCACGTCCGCGATGATTTCTTCGGTTTCGCGGTCGACGTCCGGGTGCACGAGCGCGACGTAGTCGTTCGCGGCGATCACGTTGCCCAGCGCGGAGAGCCGCTCCTCGATCCGCTGGATCTGCACGCCGTCGGGCAAAGCGTTGCGCAGGTGCTGCAGCTCCTGGTCTGTGGTCGTGCTCGGCACGAGCAGCCCGTGCCGGTTCCCTGTGCCCTCTCAGCCCCTTCGCTTCATCTCCCCATTATTAACAGGACGCACCGGCGGTGAGGCGCCCGACGATGCGCGTGCCGCCGATGGTGGTGTGCACGATGGGCACAATGTCGCCGAGCTCGGCCTCGAACGCGGAGTAGAAGTTCGTGGAGCCCTGCACGGCTGCGAGGCAGTAGGCGTTCGTGAGCTTGGCGAATACGCCGATGTCGGATGAGTTCTCGAACTGGAGGCCTGCGGTGATGTCAGCGTCCGTTTTTTTGGCGTCTGGTAATTGGATGGCTGCGCACGGGTGGCCATAGTGCACGGATTAGGAGGTAGTGTGGGTAACTCGGAGGCCGGGAGAGCGGAGGCCTGGCGAGAAGAGGAGGAAAAGAAGGAGGAGTGCGGTGGGAGCGCAAAGTGCAGAGCGCGATCTCGCCAACGGGCGCTTATGACGACGGCGGAGTGCGCGTCGGGGCCGCAGCTCTGACTGGCCTGCTCACCTCGCCATGCACACCCTCCGGCGCGCGGCCTGCGCGAGTCACCGGCTCGCGCGCGCATACAGCGCCTCGAGCGCGGAACCGACGCCCATCGAGAAGATCCTGCTCGACAGCATCAAGGTCCGCATGTACTGCCTATGGCATGGACAATGCATAGAGGATGACACGGACGCGCAGGCGACGGGCCCGATCCCGTTCTCGACGTACATGGCCCTGAGCCTGGGCCACCCGACCGCAGGCTACTACACGCACGCGGGCGCGGGCACGCGCGTCCTCGGCGCGCAGGGCGACTTTGTCACGAGCCCGGAGATCTCCCAGGTCTTCGGCGAGGTGCGCGTAGTGTAGAGGGCAGAGTGCGTGTGCTGACGGGGGGAGAAGTAGTTCGTCGCGAGCTGGCTCATCGACCGCTGGATGACCGTCGACTCTGCGCGGGCGAAGCGCCGCCCGCTGAGGCTCGTCGAGCTCGGCCCGGGGCGCGGCACGCTAATGGCCGACATGCTCCGCGTACGTTCCCCTGCTCCCCTCCTTGCTCCCCCACTCAACGCCACGCTATACACAGGTCTCGGCGCAGGTCGCGCCCCTCGCCGGCGCGCCGGCCGCCGTGCACCTCGTCGAGACCTCGCGGCCGCTGCGTGCGGCGCAGGAGCGCGCCCTGAGGCCCTTTGCAGAGAAGCTCGGGTGTGAACTCTCGTGGCACGACGTGCTCGAGGACGTCCCGCCCGCGCCGGAGACGTTCACTGCGCTCGTTGCGCATGAGTTCTTCGATGCGCTGCCTATCCGCGTCATCCAGGTCCGTCGCTCCTCCCCCCCGCATGAACCCCTACTGAGGACGATGCAGAGGACGGAGAAGGGCTGGGCGGAGGTGCTTATTGCCTCGACAGACTACCAGGCCTCGCAGGCTCAACCCGCCGCCTCTCCACTGGACGTGACGACCCCAGGCTTTGGCGGCAACCCCGCCGCGTCCCAGCCGCACGGAAGCACCGTCCCCTCGCAGCCGCACGGGCGCTTCCACCCTGTGCTCGCGCCCACGAGCACGCCCGATGCCGCGCTCCTCGGCGCGCTCTCCCCGCGCTTCGCCGCGCTGCCCGTCGGCGCGCGCGTCGAGGTCTGCCCGGACGCCGCGCGCCTGTGCGGCACACTGTCTTCCCTCCTGCGCCCGGATGAGGAGGACGCGGGTGCTGCGCTGATTGTGGATTATGGGGCGGGCAGGGCGGCATCCGACTCGTTCCGCGCGTTCCGAAATCACTTGCAGACGAACCCGTTCGACGCGCCCGGGACCGCGGACCTCACGGCTGACGTCGACTTTGCGCTGCTAGCAGAGGCGCTCGCGTCCCGCGCGCGGCCGCTCCCGCTGCTCAGCCAGCGCGCGTTCCTCACGCGCATGCCGCTCGCTGCGCGCGTCGACGCGCTCACCCGCGGGAAGGCGCCGGAGCGCGTGCGCACGGTGACGGAGGGTGTCGAACGGTTGGTGGATCCGCAGGGGATGGGGGGGCAGTATAAGGTGCTGGGGGTTGTGGGGGGAGGGGAGAGGGGCGTGTGGCCGTTTGGGCCGTTTGAGGAGGGGGAGGGGGAGGGTGTGCAGCTTGCATAATTTGACACTAGATTGCATAATTTAATACTAGACGCTACACTTCTGCGGAAGCTTTCTATAGCCGAAGATGGGTGGCGAGGTCCGCGGCTCTGCCTCTCCCTTCACATGGCTAGACTGAGCTGTTGACCTCGTACTTTGCCCCTCACGACGCCGACGATTGCTGCGGGCCCCGCAACTTGAGCCTCGGACACGGCTTGCGAGCGCGTCATCGATCCTGGACGATAGGATCGAGTACTGTGCAACCAAAGTGCATTCATCCGGCTCGCTGCTTGCGGACATACTCGTGGGTGAGGCGCGAAATCCGTGAGAGAGGCGTTGACGCAATCGCCCCCGCCATGAAGGCGCAGGCCTCATATCGGTAGTGATAGACAGGCTCTCTCCAGGTCGTTGAGCTCGCTGTTCGCAAAATGTACGCTATGTCTGATGAACGCCCTATGTCATTGCCCTCGACTACATGTATTCGAGACCTATGAACGATATACACCCGTTTCGAGAGTGACATATGTGGCCAAGCTCCGGAGGCGCTCCAAGAAATCACCGAGCTTGCTCTGACTTTTCACTTGAGGGTCATAAATTTCGATGCTTATTATAGGTCCGTGGAGCTTCTTGTACCGTTTGACCCATCGCTCGACTCCTTGAAGATGTGCCACAGTCGCTGGTTAGTGGAGGATGAGGCTTCGCGCGGTGGTCACTTATGAGGTACCACTAAGATCAGTGCCGGTGGTGCTGGGGCCGGTCTTGTCCCCGTCACAGCACAGTTTGCTAACCTGGTCCACGATGGGATCTCTGGCGTACATGCGGTATCGAGTGCAGAAGAACAGCGGCGAGTTTTCAGCATCGGATCCAAAGCGCAACATGTTCCTGCTTCCGTCAGGGACAGTCGTCAAAGGACTTCGCGATGCAGTGAGTTTCACATTAAGAAACGTGTCTTGTCCGGTGCGGGCGGTCCAAAATGCAGCCACGCGGTTGAACACCTCGGTGTACGGCTGATCTTCCTAACGGGGCATCGACCATGATTCAATATCCCGGAAAGAATGGATCTTGATATGCAAAGTCTCCGAAAGTATCGGCAGAACGCGTGTGAGCAAGTGAACATGCTCGACGAAATCAGAGATGCGCAAGCACCGGAGGTGAGGAAGGGAAATAGGAGTGTGCCCGATGAGGCTTCCAGGAGACGCTGGACGGTCAATGAGGGTGATCCACTGATGATTTCTGATGAGTTGAAGATCTTAAATAAGAGGTATGCGCTCGAGAAGCAAGAGCAAAGATGATATGTCGTCATGTGAACTGATCCAATCCGTGTTGAGGTGCAGCTTGTGCAGGTTTGTGAACACAGGAGGGTCTTCGATCCGGCCACACATGTCGATCGAAAGTTCTTGCAACATAGAGCAACTGCCATCGAGAAAACGGCCTGTGAGGTCTAGTGGCTTACGGCCCAGAGTGAGTTCACCGGATATATGCAGCTGTTTCAGAACTGGCGCGCGTTCCTCAAAGAGCTTGACGCTCTCGGCTTGGATGATGGCAGGGGTGCCAAGTAGAAATGAGCAAAACGACTGCGTCCGAGGATTTCTTTGGCAAAGGTGACGTGAGATTTCGCGACGTCGGCCGTGGCACTCCAGCTGGTGTGCAGCGAAAGTGTCAAAGGTGTCTCTCCGCATCGGTCTAGACAAAGAGCTGTCCATTCTCCCTTGGAAGTGCCGTTCATAACCGCCCAGAGCAAGCGTGCATCGATCAGAGTATTACGAATATATTGGCAAGTCGAGCTCAGATGAATGCACCGTGGGTCGTACTGGAAGGACAGTTCACTGATAGAGTCTTTGATTTGTAGGTGGCTGGCAACCCGAACGACTAGCTCGGATGGGAGCTGGCACAAGCATGTGAGCGAGTTGCGGCGGGTGCTGAGCTTCTGGATCTCCTTCCGCAGACTTGCAATGCGTGCATGGATCGCCTGTATCTCTTCCATCTCGGACTTGACAACCCGCAGGGACGCCCAGTTGACGGAGCGCGCGTCCTTGACGAAAGGAAAAGGGAAAGAAGCAATGGGACCGAGGTAGCAATTTTCTGATGTCACGAGACAGATGTTCGGCCCGCCAATTGATGCTTCGCCCACCTTCAAGTATCGAGTAGAAGCGACATTGCGCTATGTACTCCGCTTTCGACATGGAAAATGGCGTTCGAGCGGGTGTAAGTAGTGCAGTTACGTCATCCCGACAACTTAGGACGTGCGTTCAACCACGTAACATCTCGCATCTTGGCTTCGAACCATCCCACCTGCCCGGCGTCCGCCACCTTGCGTGCAATCTCGAACAGTCTCTCGCACGCATGGACACCATATTTGCGCTGGATGAAGAGATCCAAGCCTTGGAAGATGAGGTCGCTCGTCTACAACTCCGAATGCAAGAGATTTGTGGACGGCGGAATGCGCTGGTGCCTTTGTGTCGTCTCCCTCCTGATGTTCTCTGCGAGATTATGCATCTTCTGGCACGATCGGAGCATAGATACATGCGCACGGGACATGTACAAGACATGATTCACTATCCATTTGGCGACAGTACTAAATGGACTCGCTTCGCCAGCACGTGCACTTGCTTGCACGACATTGCTATCTCCACTCCCGTCTTGTGGTCCTACATCGATCTCAAACGAAACACGTGTTGGGTAGACCTCTGCATCGAGCGCTCCAACGCTTCTACACTCTCTGTGATTACACAGAAAGCGTTGCCTGCGGCCAATGAGCAGCACATGCTTTCGCCCTTCAACAGAGCGCACAGATTTTGCATAGCACTCAGTCCCAAATCAGGAATCACGTACAGCGTCGCCGAAACCCTGTGCAGTTAGCTGCGGGTGCTTGAGTTACTGGTTTATATATCGCAAAGAAACGAGTCTCGTACGCTCCCCTCAGACTTCCTTGTCGGATGTGCAGTCTCATTAACGAGCCTTGTTCTGCGCGGCTTTCAATTATCGGCCTTTGCTGAGCAGCTGTTCTTCCCGTCTCTTACCTACTTCGACTTCAAGACTCCGCTAACGCCGGAGATGACAGCCCACGCCAAATCGCTGTTACATCTCATCAGCAAGTGCCCTCCATCAGCGAAAAGCCTTCGTATAATCAGGTCTAATTAGACACAACCGCCGCGGAGCAGCTTCCTCTGCGGATTATACGTGACCGGGGTGAGTTCCCACTTCCAGAAGATGGCATCAGGAAAAGTCAGGGGTGCTACACAGAGCTGAGGGCCGGGCATGCACCTCACCTGTAGCCCTTCTGTAGCCGACCACAGCTAGTCTGGTACCACTGTAGTTGTTAGTAGTTCAACTTGGGCACCCTGGAAGCCATCCTCGTATTGCGTGTAGAACAAAAATAAGATAACAGCCACACTACATACAGTACTCAATGCCGAGCCGAGGATATCCTCCTCAGGTAGAGACGCGTTGCCCGTGTCGTGCGCCGAGCCGAGAAGTGCATCGGCGCCTGTAGTCAACTCTACCAGGCAAACACCCATTACCTCCGTCGTCTGCAGACCCAACGTGTCGTGGAGGTCCGCGGCCATAGTGGTCACAGCCGAGCCGGAGGTTGCACATGCAGAGTGTGTGCCCGCGCGTGCCCTTGACCTTAGCCTTGAGGTGGATCAGCAAGACTATGGTGTCTGCAGACTGCATGCTCACCGCGAGCACCTGCTGCCTGTAAGCGGCAGTGTTGAGCTCAGCCGCCGTCTTCTCCGTCAGGAGCGGCGCGTGGAGGGCGGCGATCTGCGCGTGGTCATCAGCTCGGCTCAAGGTAGAGTGAGGAAAGGAGAGCCTACCTAGGTGCTCACGCTCGCGGGCAGCGCGGCGGGCACGCAATCGCGTAGCGCAGCGTCCTCGACAATGAACGCGCCCTTCTTGAGGTTGTTGTCTGCCGCGGTAGCAAGCATCGCGCCGACGCCGCCCATGAACCCATACCCCTGAAGCGCGATGATGCCGGCAGTGACGCCGCCGGGCAGGTACGCGAGGAGCGCGTTACGGATGCCGTACACGAGCCCATTCCTGGATCTCTTCAACACCCAGTGCGGAGCCAAAGTACGTGCAGACCAGCACAATCGCGCCGCCCGCGAGGTTAACCGTCTCCGCGTTCACGGCGAGCGCGTCAGCGTGGCACGCCGCACCAGCACAGACAACCTCGCCCGCGTGCACGAACACGGCGTCAGGCTGGGCGGCCTGTATCTGCAAGCTATGCGCGCCGTCCTTGGTGTACATCGCGGAGACGTTTGTGAAGAGCACGGATGCGGACAGGCGCTTGCGCGGCTCAAGCAGCGGCAGCCCCACGTACTTGAACGCGTCTGCCGCCTCCGCATCCCAGTTCGGCTATCGTCCTAGGTGTTGTGAGCAGCATTCTATGGTGAGGAAGGAGGAGATGGAGGTAAAGGTAAAGGTGAAGTCCTTCGTGGCGTATGTTGCGAACCCGCGCTCGATTATACATGCTCACCGCAGCCGCTTCTTCGACAGCCATTCCTGCTCCCACGACGAACACATCTGCTGATTATACCGATTATACATGTCCACGTATAATTATCCCTAGGCTTTTCGCTGATGTCACATCAAGCACTTCCGTCTAACCGACAGTTATTTGCAACACATGACAGGACCCGTGCCAGTGATATCTCTGCCAGACCTGGTCTCGTTCTACGCACACGACAATGTTCTATCACTGTCTTCCCTCATTAAGATCATACCTCCCGCTCGAGAGGCATGCTGTCTGTTTGTCGTCCCATTGATCGAGAGGATCACCCGAGCTCGCGAAGACTCATTTTGGAGCGCCTTGCGGAGTGGAATATGGGACTACATCGTCCAGTGGTCAGACATCGATATCTGCTCGCTCACTCCTGTGGTCAGCCTCAGTCGAGACTATACAAGGACACGCGACTATCGGTTGGAAGCGACGCTAGAGACCCTTCCTCATTCAAAGAGGAAAGCAAGGCTCGTCGACCATACAATCTCGGAAAGTCCATCCGTCTTTCGAGACGTTCTCCGCGACGTTAGGGCTGTGCGTTTCTTCGGCAATGCATGTGGAAACGTGTTCTTCGTCTATTACAACGTTACCAGTGATCGCGTGCTGCTCAAAGTCGAAATGGTCGAACTGGATTGGCCCTCGTTAGATAGTGTGGAGCTGTTTCATGGAATTCGAGCGCACGTAGATGCATCAAAGGCTGACCTTCAAAAGATCATCGTTCACGGATGTGATCATTCAGCTCAGGTGCATTCCGAATGGCGAGCCTTACAGCAGGATGGTAGCGTCGGCGAAATCGACTTTGTTGATGACATGAACGCTGAAACGGATTGAATCGGGTCAGGACTCGCCAAGTTGTTGCATAACGTCAGATTGAGCATCCTGTAGTTATCGTGTACATGACCATAAGAAACGAATACAGATCACCAGTTTGTACGATGGACTCTGCCCCACTCCCTCGCATCCCTACCACCATCCGTGGTATTGCCATTGGTGAGGTTTGACAGCTCCCGCTTCATCGGCTTGAGAGCAACGTGCTCGGTTTTGAGGGCCTTGCCGCCTGCGGACCTCCGAGTGCCCTGTGGAGCCCGCCGCTGAGCATACGGGCCTCGCGGCTTCTCTGGTGTCGGCGGTGGGCGCTCGGTGTCGTCACCCCCGTCCGGATACATGCGCGACCCAAAGTCGTTCTCGTTACGTGCCCTCGTCACATGCGTCCGCGCGTGAGAGGTCGCATCTCGACGGGCTTCGCGAGTAAACGGGGGTGGCACGTCGGGGACGTCGCTCGGGGCTTCATCGAAGGCCCGTCCCCGGACGGGTGTGTCCACGTCCGTCGTCCAGGGCGACGCTGCCGGCAGCGGCTTCCTCCTCGGTGCGGTGCCCGTGCCCCGTGCACGATCGCGCTCCCGACGCTGCTGAATCTGCGCAATCTCCGCCATGGCGCGCTCCCGCTGGAAGGCGAGGTCGTCGTCGGACAGCACGCCCGCCTTGGTGGACGCGGCCGGGCTGAGCATAGACTCCATCGCAGTCATCGGCCGAGGCGTGTGCTGCGCGACCTTCTGCGCGAGCGGGGTGACGGGTGTATCCGGGATCGGTGCAGAGATCTGCGCACGAGAGACTTTGACGCTCTTCCGATGTGTCTGCTTCGAGAAGTCGGAGGTGTGAGTCGCGCGAGAGGCCACCACGTTCAAAGACGTTGTCGCATGCAGCGGGAGAGTCGACTGCCTGTCCATATCCCGTGGACGAAGGCCAGCACCAGCGACGGCTCCCAGGACCGGGGCGTGTCCACGAGTGTAGCGCATCCGGTGCGCGTAAGTGCAGGACATTCTAAAGTGGACAATGAGCTATTGTCAGAATCGCGAAGATGAGACCGCGCTTACCCAGGTCCGAACACGAACTCGCCTCCCAGCTGAGCTGGGTCCCCGCCCTTCTCAAATACCGGCATACCAACACGAAGGGCGTTCAGTACGACCATGGCGATCCCGCCCACAGCCCCGTGTCGAACATAGGCACCCCGCTCCGTCTCCGGCCCGCCGTCGTTCGAGCGGAGCGTCATCCCGAGCGTGCGATGAAGCTGCAGCGTTGGATCGGTGTAGATGTCGAATGGAGCACGAAAAATCTCTGTGTGATGATCAGCAGCTGCTAGCGGTTCTAGAAGTTGAGGTACATACGTCTGTACGCCCGGATCATAGCAGACGATCCGCACCCGATCACGACAAAGCCCACGTTGGCCCGCTCCAGCGCATCGAAGTTGACGTGCTTCATGACCGAGTACATGTAGTCCTGATCGTGGTAGCACCAGAAGTGGCGGAGGAAGAGTACGACGGCCGGGCGGTCGCGGAACAGGTCACCGAACCGAACGCGAACCCCAGTCTCGGCAACGACGTCGAGGGCAGCCGCATCGCCCAGCTGCGCCTTGGACGGGATTGTGTCGGCCTCGAACGCCTGGATCGAGCGGTACGTCGAGAGGGAGGGTTTTGTGATCGCAGTCTTGGTCGCCAGCGCCTTGGCGGAGAGCTCCTCCCATGATGCGTCGGACGGGTGGACGGTCGATGCGGTGGGGCTGTCCGAGCGCCGGACTTCGAGCTTGATCCCGTTCTCCTCGTGGTGGTGGTGGTTCTTCCTCCTGAGCTCCGTCCGAATCGTGCCACCGAGCGATGCGAGTGTGAGTGCGCCGTCCGTGGCGTGTCCGTGCTCCGGCGATGCCTCCCTGCGCTGCGCTGCAGCGCGCTTGTCGTCCGGATTCTGCACGTGCAGCGAGGTCTTCGATTCCTTGGCCAGGGGTGCGGCGCTCCCGTCCACGATCGTGCTCGTGACCGAGAGGATCGTCATGTCGGACATGCCGCGGCGGACTACCGGCTTCGTCAGTATCGCACGGGACGCCGGCGCCGGCGTGGACGTGGCGGTCTTGTGCGTGGGACGGTGTACGGCCGAGGAGACAAAACTCAAGTCATCGCGCAGCACGCCGAACTCGTCCTCATCCTCCGCGGCCCGTTGATGCGAGATCACGGACGAGCGATTCGCGGCAGCGACCGCGGGGTCGACAAGGAACTCGCGAGCCGGGCGCGAGCCGCTGCCGACCCGCGGCAGCGACGTCTTGGGCACGGGCCGCTCTTCCTCGCGTACGACGGCCTTGGCGAGCGACGTGGGCTCTGCCTCAGGTGGTGACGCGCGCTCGAGCGCTGCATCCACTGCTTCTGTGAAGTGCGGGACGGCGGGCGTAGATGGCGGAGCACGAGGGAGCGGCGGGAGCTGCCTGTTCGACGCCAGCGTCGTGGATGACGCGAACGCCTGGAGCGGTAGGAGAGCACCCTTGGTGGCGGCAGCATGGGCAAGGGGAGATGGTGAGGCCTGCCTCGGCGGCGGGAGCGGGGCCGGGGAGGGTGTCCGGACGGGTGGAGAGGTCCGGCCGGGGGCAGCAGCAGCAGAAGTGGAAGCCTTGGTCACTGGGGTGCTGGACTTGTCTTCCTCGCGAGTCCTCGACGCAAAAGACGGGGCACGGTTGTGCTCATGTCGGGCCCGCGGTGGCGTGGTATCCTGCACTATGTACCGGTTCCGCGGCGGCGAGGGCGGCCGAGCGGAAGATGAGGCGGTTGTAGGGCGTGCGTACGAGGGTTCAGGACGGGGCCGCTGCGTGGAACGTGGCGGAGGTGGGGAAGGCGAGGGCGAGGGTGAGGGCCGCACAGCGGGCGAGGGCACGCGGAGAGGCGGCGACGACGTGCGTCTCTTCAGCTCTGCCTCGCGGGGGTGCTTCGCTGAAGGCGGTGGGGACGGCGAGGGTCTTGAACGAGAGGCAAGCGCGGGCCTGGTCGTCTGAACCTTGGTCTTCGTCGTGCGCGTCGGCTGCAAGGTGGTCTGGACCATGGTTAGCGCGGGTGGCGCGGGCTGCATGACGGTGGAGGTCCGGCGCTCCCTCGCGTTCGGGCCCTCGCCGGACCGGCCAGCGACGGCGACGCGCGGGAACGGCGGGGGCACCGGCTTGGGCGGCGGGCTCCAGTGCCCGGCCTGCGCGACGTGAACGACCGCCTCGCCGTCTGAGTCGGTCTGAGCGGACACCCGCTGGCCAGGGGAGTCCACAATCGGCGACGGTGTGGCGACGAGCTTGGGCCGCGGGACGAGAAACATGCGTACAGGCGACGGCGTCGCGAGGGTCGTACGGCCATCGGGGATCCGAAGCTTGAGCGAGGGCGCGCGCTTACTGTGCCCGCTGCTCACGCTTGAGCGCGCGGTGGGGACGCTGGAGCGCCTCGGGTTGAGCGAAGGCCGGGGCGGTGTCTTGGGCGGCGTGGGCTCGGGGGCTTGAGTGTAGTCCACCTCAGTAGGGCTCTCCCCTATCCAGCCAAATTCCGTGTCCTTGTGGTGCCAGCGACGCGACTCTTCTGTGCGGGGTGGGAGCCAGTACGTGCGCTGCACCACGAGCGGCCGGTCCTCGTCGTCCTCCACGAGCGGCCCACTGCGCGGCGGGAGCGTCACGGCTGCGAGGGAGGGCTGCTCGGACGCTGTGAGCGTCAGCCAGTCCTCCGGCGCACGCTCGGCGTCGCCACACGTCGCCGGCGACGGTGCGAAGAAGCTCTGCCTCCGCGTGTGGGGGGATGGCAGCGTTGAGACGCGGCGGTTCAGCACGGGCACGGGCACGGGAGCGGGAGCGGGCGCGGGTGCAGGCGCGTGTTCGATCCGGGATGAAGCACGGCGGTGCCCGCGCTGGACAAAGTGAACGGATGCGTCGCTCGCGCTTCCGTCGTCGGTCGTCATCCCTGGGGGCGGCGGCGACGGCGATGCGTTGCGGGATGCACTGAGCGGGGCGCGGTACGCATTCGGCGGGGAGCGGTAGACATATGTGGGCGCCGGTGAGGGTGTGCGGGCGGCGTGCGGCGGCGAGGGCGTGCGTGGCGTACGCGGGGGCAAGGTCGTAAGTAAGCGCACGTCCTGGCGCACGGGGCTGGGCGCGGGCGCGGGCGACGCGGGCTCGACGGCGAGGTGCGTGCTCGCGCGGAAGTCGTGCGCGAAGAGGCGCGAGTCGCGTGCGTTCGGGTGGCCCGGCGTGAGCACGACGGACTGGCTGCGCCGGTGGAGCGCGGCGCGCGGAGGCTCCGTGTCGGACTGAACTTGGTTTATGGGAAGGTCGTCGGAGTGATAGCGGTCGAGGGTGGGCCGGTCGGCGGGGCCGTAGCGTGTGCGGGGACGGGGTGCGTCGGACCATCCCTCCGAATGACTTGTGTAGCGTCCCAGACTAGACTCAGCCCGCGAGCGGAGGAGCGCCAAAGGCGCGAGGGGATCACCTATAGCATCTGATCAGCTCTCAGCGTCCATGACATGTTTCAGAAAACGCACTCGTGTCAAATGGTGGGTACTTAGACGAGTACGGGAACTGCGGTGCGGGCTTGCGCTTGATCCTACGGGACGCGTCGAATGCGTTGTCGGACATTGCCATAGCCTAGAGGACGGGGAGAGCGGGCGCGATCCATGGTCTGCGCGGCGCTGATAGGCACGGGCACGCGTGTACCCCGCACGACAACAGATGAAGGCGCGGCGGGCATGCGGAACGCGCGCGGCCTATCCACAAGTCTCCTTACGCCGGCACCGATGCTGCATCGAGAACCTGATACACATGTCGGGGGCTCGGTGCTCGAGCAATGCAGAACGCTATAGACGCGAAATGAAGTGGCGGGCGCAGATGAGAGACCGTGCCCGCACGTGAGACGCGCTCTTCCAAGTTCCCACGCTTATGCCATTCGCCAGTCTGTAGTCTCGATTGCTCTGCGTTCTCACTAACAGCAGGCTGAAACGGAATCGTCCTTTGAATGTAAACCGCGCACACCATCAGTGGCGTTGGGTCATGGAGACACGTCAGGCACTCATCCTTCCGGTGCTGACATGCGCTGACACTCCACTGTATCATCGGACGCATACCCCTCCGACTCTGAGAGCAGGGGTATATAATTGCTCAAAACAGCACAGTGTCGCTTGAACTCCCGTTCACGAAGCCATAGCTCTCTGATCTCCCCAAACTCCTTCCACATCCTAGCATGGGTGCTTTCAGCATCGTCTCAGCGGCGATGGCGTCGCAGTTCTGGCAAAAGACGAAAACAATCAAGTCGTGGCACGGGGGCATGTTCACTCGTGAGCATCTTGAGTACGTGTTATTATCAGCTCACTTACGAGGCGTCGCAGCTGGCTTCTACCCAGGCCCAATTCACCTGCAGCCCCGTACCCTCGGTCTGTTTGCGCTCAAGGGTATGCCGCTGGCGATCCGATTCGGTCTCGGATACCTTTGGTACAAAGAACGCCAGGGCGGTGCGCAAGGAGAGCAAGCTCGGGTGGCTAAGGAGGCTTATGAAGAGCTTAAGTGGGAGGCGACCCAGGGTAAGAAGATGCTTGTCGGCGCTTCAGAGGTCGACGTGATGTGCTGGAAGGACATTCTCAACTCGAGCGAGATTACCGATCCCAAGGCGTTCAAGTTCGCAGAGGAGAACGGGATGCCGTTCGAGGAGGTATGCAGCTTCTGCACTCTGTTCGAGAATAAGAGCGGCGGAGAGGTCGTCGTGCGCAACCGCAAGGGCCAATAGTGCGTTACCCTTTACTCGTGCATTTACCTAGCTTATGTCCTCCACAGCATCGCCTTCCAGATAACGGCCAAGGCCCCGGCGCTGCCGTCCGAGACCGACCCACGTGAGGCCGGTGGCATTCTTATGCTCCATGCATTCGAGGTCGAGATGAAGGCGTGAGCAGCGGTCGTCATAGGTCGTCTAGTATAGCTCAGTTGATGATGATCTCAATTACATGCCACGTTTTTGTGCAGAATGTAAGTTCTGTGAGTTATTCACCAGGATGTCCGACAACGGGCCGGGTTGACGGGTGGGTGCGGAACAACTGCGAGTACTGAGCCAGATCACGCTGCAGGCGACATCTGCTCCTGACACCATATCCGTCAACAGCGGCCAGTCTGCCATAAAGAGAAGAGAAGATAGGACAAGTGGGCAGATAGGAAGGGTGAAGTGGAAGGAGAAGGAGCAAGTCGCGGCGGTCGACGCCCGCGCCTTTCCTTCCTCCGTCCCACGCCGGATGTACAAATCTCTGCCATCTCGCATGCGTTACTCGTACCCTCTCGCGATCTCCCTATGATTTTCAAGTCACTGCTCCTGCTCGCCGCGTCCGTGTCCACGCTGGCCACGCCCGTGGCGGACGCGTCTGCGCTGAAGAGCTTCTACCTCCTCGCATCCCCGCACAAGGCCGCCCCGCACGCGAACGCGACGGGTCTGGACCTGTTCGACCCGTACCAGCAGGCGGACTTTCTGCTCCGCGCGCAGGTGGATGCGGGCAGCTATAGCCTCTTCAACCTTACGTCGTACGTGACCCGCACTCTGACATGAGATCGCAATGCTCACGATGCGCAGGAAGGGCGCGCTGGAGACGATGAGCCTCCCGCCTTATGTGTTCACGCCTGCACGCTTCGCGTCGGCCGTGGACGCCGACAACGGCTCCGTCTACTTCGTGCAAGACGGCAACGCGCGCGGGACGCTCTCCTTCTCCGCGAAGGGTCTCCTAGCGCACAACGGTGACACAGATCACTGGACGCAGTGCCTCGGTCAGCTCGACCAGGATGTCGTACGTGTTTCCTCTGGATCCGCTTGCGTATGTGGATTGATAGTGCTGTATAGATCAACTATAAGGGCACGGACGCGACCTGCGTCAAGGTGTACATCTTCCACCAGGCGACGCCGCCAACCACCGCTTGAACGCGCCTCCGCATTTTTGCAAACACCAACGCGAATACTGTTCATCCTGGACTCTAAATTCTTGGCGTGTATCATTTGTACATCAATCCCACGCTCGATCGACATTGCTTCTCCCGCAGTCCACTCCCACGCACGGCGACACTGCCCTCGAAAGCAGTACCTCTCCACCTGCCACCACCGCCTCCACCCCCGACATCGCTCGCACGCCAGGGATGCCTTGTGAAGGTCTATAAAACCCGTCCGGGTCTAATCCGTCTTGCCAGAATCGCATCTCGCCCTCCTTCTCCCACGACCTCATGATGCTCACGCCCATCCTCTCCTCGTTCCTCGTCGCATCCGCTCTTGCGGCGCCCGCTGCGGACGTCACGATTCTGAAAAACTTCCAGCTCCTTGCCTCGCCGACCAAGTCCGTGACCAGCACAAACACGACGGGCCTAAACCTCGTGGACCCATACCACCAGGACAACTACCTCCTGCGTGCGATGCCGGACGCGGGCAGCGTCTTCAACCTGACCTCGTACGCCCGTGCGCCTCTATTCCAGAGCACAGCACTGACAGCAAATAGAAAGGGTGTACTGGAGACGTTCAGCAATCCGCCGTTCGCATTCAACCTCACACGCTCCAAGTCGAACGTCGATGCGGACACCGGCTCGATCTACTTCCTCGAGCACCAGGGCACGCCCGACCTGTTCTCATTCCCAAAGCGGTTCCTCGCGTACAAGGCCGACGCAGACCACTTTACGCTCTGCGAGGGCGAGCTCGAGCTGCCTGTCGTGCGTCGCGTCTTTTTTTGCCCTGGCACACCGAAAGACTGATGCTGCACCCGTCAGATCAACTATAACGGGACAGATGCGAGTTGCAGCCGGGTGTACATCTTCCATAGATAGCCTGCTGTGCATTGTTCTCGCGACGGATCTCCCGCATCGGCTATCCTTTTTCATTGCGTACAGCATGTGCATCAAATCCCACTGCAGGCCGTGTGCCAAGGTACGCATGCGGGGTACACAGCTTTCCTCACCCCGTTTCGCCGCATCAACTCCGCCTCCGCCATCACATTCCCACGTCATTTCGGCTGCCCGCCGTTCGTATAAAAGCAGGTCCGATGGCAGACCTGTCCGTCGGGATCCCATCCTCCATTCACGCCCCCACGACCCCACCCTCACGAAGCAAAACGCCATGATCGCCCGCATCCTCACCGTGCTCTTCCTGCTCGCGCTCGCGGCCGCCGCGCCGACGAACCGCGCGACGCTCAAGAAGAACTTCTACCTGCTCGCGGCGCCGACCAAGTCGACGAGCGCCGCGGGCGCGACGGGGCTCGACCTCGTCGACCCGTTCTACCAGGTGAACTACCTCCTGCGCGCACAGGCCGACGCCGCGTCGTACAGCCAGTTCAACCTCACTGGGTGCGCACCCCGTATTCGATGATTCTGTGCGCGATGCTGATGCGCTAGTGCAGAGGCGTGCTTCAGACGATCAGCTCGCCGCCGCACCAGTTCAGCTCCGTCACGTTCGACTCGAACGTCGATGCGTCCGGCTCGATCTACTTCCTCCAAGCGAGCGGCACCGCCGGGCTTTTCTCCTTCAAGAAGGGCTTCCTCGCGTACAAGGGCGACATCGACCACTTCTCGCTCTGCACCGGCGAGCTCGAACAGCCCGTGGTACGTCCACTCGCTCTCTCTCTGCTTCTGTAGAGCATGCGACTAATTGGAATGCCAGATCAACTACAAGGGCACAGACGCGAGCTGCTCGCGCGTATACGTCTTCCAGCAGGCGACCCCGCCGCCTTCTTCGTGAAGCGCGTCGACACCGAGCATCTTGTTTTAATGCACGACACACGGACTTTGCTGTTCACGACCTGCGTACACGAAATCAAAACATTGCATAGATAGATCAATCACATACGTGCAACCGCTTATTTTACACTTCCTGATGCCTTGCGTGAGAGCCAGGAGCAAGAACGAACAAGCAGTGCTTGCACCTTGCCTTCCTTCCACCACCATCTTCCCACGCCGTCGCGCCGGCTGCCCTTCACCTCCATAAAGCCTCACGCGATGACAGACCATCTTGCCAGGATTTTGTCCTCTCCTCACGCCTCCTTACTTCTCTGCACGAGACCATGATCGGTTGCACGCTCACCATCCTTTTCCTCGCTACTCTGGCCGCCGCTGCACCAAGCAAGCGCGCGACGCTCAAGAGAAACTTCCACTTATACAACTCGCCGATCAAGTCGACCGCCGCCGCCAACGCGACCGGAATCGACCTCGTGGACCCACTCTACCAACCGAACCAACTCCTGCGCGCAAACGACGGCGCGTATAACGTCTTCAACCTTACCAAGTGCTTGTCCCTCTACTCGAAACAGCAGCGATGCTGATGGTTCCATGTGCTAGGGGTGTGCTGACTACGATCAGCGCGCCGCCGCACGGGGGGAGTAACGCAGAGTATGACTCGAACGTCGACCCCGAGACGGGGTCGATCTACTTCCTCAAAGGCAACGGCACGCACGGGCTCTTCTCATTCAAGGATAGTTTCCTTGCATACAAGGGTGACGCGGATCACTTTACCGTGTGCACGGGCGAGCTCATGCAGCGAGTTGTATGTGCCTCTCTTCCTGATTCTATGAAGGCTGCTGATCCAGCTCGCAGATCAACTATAACGGCACGGACGCGAGCTGCTC
>LCTX01001249.1:5247-17630 GCA_002233555.1 Limonomyces culmigenus | reverse complement strand
GTCATGGCCCACCACGTCAACTGTGCGACGTGAGTCCGAGAGCCATCTGGCCACTGAACATTTCGCTTCTTACACTGATGCTTGAGGCTAACCGGGACGCCATGCAGCGGACCGACCAGTTTCCGGCTCTGCGAAAACGCGTCGTCCAACTGCTTAGCGCGCAGCAGCGCGGGCTCGAACATGATCTCCGTGAGGCAGTTCGTCTTCGCATGCGCCCGGACCGCTTGCGCCATGTACGCCTGCAGCACGCGCACAGCTGTCCATTCGCCGTTCTCGATCCGGCGCACGATTTCACTCGCTGGGTGCGCGTTCAGATAGGCTAGCTCGTGGGCGATGCTGGGACAGACAAACCGGTAGCTCGTAGACACTGGCTATCCCCCTCGATGTTGAGGTAAGAATAACGAGCCAGGGCCTCTTCACGCTGCCTGCGCTTGGCGGCACCGATTTCGGCTGAAGGCGCGACAAATGGCCACATAGTTCCAATTGCGAAGCGAGGGAGCGAAAAGGAGCAAGAACGAAACGTATGCGGACGAGAGCCGCATGGAAGCAGAGCTTTAAGCTACCTCGAGCTCCTTCCTTAACGAAACGACCGCGGTGATCGGCCGTGCGGCAGCCTTAGTCGCCGGAAAGCCGTGAGATATCTGTGAGAAGTTTCCCTTCTGACATGCGGTAGACAAGGACGCAAGGACACGGTAGAGGTGATTCGGCGAAGAAGGATGGCTGGGGCAGTGGGCGAGAAGGATTAATCACCGCTTTAGCGCTGACGCGCTCAACACGGAACTGCGCTGAAGCGCTCACGTGTTCCCTCCGACTTTCCATAAGCGTCTGAAACGTCGCGCAAGCTTCCTAACAAGGAAGGCACACGGCCCACCTCCTGCAGTCGAGACTTCTTCGATCAACCGCCCTAGATAACGCTCTCAGGTCACGCTGCTTCTCGCTTGCATACACTATTCGTACACCTCCATACATACACATACATTCAGTACTCAGAGAGCTTGATAACCTTGCCCGCATTGTAGCGCGAGCGCGTCCTGCGGCCAAGCGACTCAATATCCCCACTGTCGAAGAACGAGTATCCCGCCGCTGCGCACAAATCAGCACCCTTCTCCCGCAATCCACACACATCCCACACTCACGGACGGCGTCGGGGTCATCTTCAGTGTCGTTCGAGTCCTCGGAGATCTTCATCCCCGTCTTCGCGTCCCGGAGGAAGCCGTCGAGATCCACGAACGGCGTCGGCGTCTCGTTCGCGCTGAGGTACAGCTGCACGAGAATCCGCTGCGCGTCGAGGAGGTAGCCCTGGAGCGTGTCCAAGAAGCGGCGCGTCTGCAGGTGCTTGCTCGCCGCGCACACACTCAGCCCGTCCTCCTTGATGATGTACCCGATCCCGAACCCGTCCGCGGCGACGGGCCCGAACCCGAACAGCCGCAGCGCAGGGTTCCCGCAGTTCGACGTCGACAGGATCGACGTGTTCAGCACGCCCCAGCCCGCGTCCCGGAAGAGCGCGGGCAACGGCGCCCGCTCTGAGCTCCCCACGCTCACCGGCGAGAGCGGCCGGTCCGCGCCGGCCGGGCTCGCCGGCTCCGCCTGCTCGCGCTGGAGGAGACAGTACATCGCGTACAGGTGCCGGTCCTGCCCGAGGCCCTTGCTGCAGTCCTTGGTCAGGTTGACGTGGTGCTGGCACGCCTTGCGCAGCGCCTGGATCTTCTGTTGCGGAGTCGTCTGCTCAGAGAAGAAGGTCTGTGCATCGTCAGTATCTATCTGGTACTCAAGACTCGACTACTCACCTTGACAAACTCGACACTCGGAGGCTGTACGGTGCGGATCGCCTCTGTCCGGCCATGCAGGAACGACTTTGTCATCGCAGGCTCATACGTACTCTCGATCCGGCCTTGGTAAGAACCATCAGCCAGCATATGATACTATGTCGTCGCTGTTCCTTACCGTAAAGCCCATAGTACGCCGCCTGGAACGCCATCTGGACAAACGCGTCCGGGCTGAAGCCGTGGCCGGTGATGAACGCCTTGCCGTACTTCTTGAACTCGAGCGCCGCGCACTCGTTCTGGCAGATGAGGTCGCTCAGCCGTGTCTCTGCGAAGCGGATGCCCGCGCGGAGCTCGGGGCTGAGTGACCACTCGAGCTTCTTCGGCGCAGTGTTGAACGTGGGCCGGGGGCCGGGCGGCGGGGGAACCTTAGTGGAGCGCGCGTACGGTGAGAGCTTTGCGTGAAACAGCGTCGGCGCGGAGGGGTTGATCGAGCGCGCAAGGAGCATGAGGCCCTCGGTGAAGATGTCCGCCGCGAAGCGCAGAACGGTGTGGCCGTCGACGCCCGTGTGCTCAAAGTTGATGCCGGCGGAGCCGTCCGCGCACACGATGATCTGCAGCTTGTCGTACCACCGGTTCGTGCACGTCCCGACCTGCACGCCCTCCTCGAGCGCGTACGTCCCGCACAGGTAGTTCCCACACAGCTCCGCCAAGCCCTCCGGCGTCGCGTCGTCTAGGCACACCACGAATAGCGCGTTGTCGACGATCTGCAGGCAAGCCCCATTCGCGCGGTCCGCCTGCAGCGTCGTCCGGAACTGCGCCCATGTCTTGCGCTGCTCGGTCGAGAGGACGCCGATTGCGCTCGCCGCGACGGATTTGGTCGGCAGCTCGTCCGCGTCACGCACGATGCCCATCAGATTCCGCAGGATCTCACGCTCCGTCAGCAAAGGCCGGTCGTCCGCGTCGAGCACCTCGAACCAGTCTGGGAACCTTCGGTCAGAGTACGTTCGTGTTGATGCAGGATACATTACGCACAGAACTGGCCACGTCGAAGGACGGCAATGTGCCGTGTCTCAGAGTTGACGAGCATCCTACACCCGTTCGCGGTGGGGATGCGGGCGCACCCGAATAACCGGGTGTACTGGTCCATGTCCAGCGCCGTCTTTCGAATGGTGTCGGGGTCGAGGAGCCCTTTGCGCAGGTCGTGGATAAAGCCGAGGGATGAGACGATCAGAGAGGCTGCCCGGGGGATCTGGGACCCTCGGTCTGGTGTGGGGTCATTTCTGGTTGTATTGTTAGATCCAAGTCGTATTATTAGTGGGATGAGCGCACTCGAGGACGAAGAATGGGTTCAGGGCGAGGACCACTGGGTCAGAGTGCTGCAAGTACGACTCGTACCTATAGGCGCGAATTTAGCAACGTAGCCACAGCATCTTCAGGGCCGTTCCCACCAGAAATCCTCGATGTAGCTACCAATATCATTAGTCGGCGTCCGAACGGAGGTACCTACGCAGCCCACCTGTCCTTCGTCTTCGCCCACTCGACTAGGCGCTCCTGAAGGCGCGGCCCATCATTGTTCAGGAACTCCTCGACAACGGCCTTGGTGCGCGCATGCTCGTGCGAGTCCTGAAGGCCCTCGAGCGCGGTCAGATAGCGGTCGAGCGTGTCCTTGAGCGGCGGGATCGGGAGCTTGGGCAGCTCGCCCTGCCGGGAGAACGTCCGGTTCGCGGGCGGGTCGGCTGAGAACGTCGTCACCGGCGGTTGCGCCATCGTGTCGGCTGGGACGAGGAGGAAGTGATAGTCGTTTCGCAAGGCAGATGCATCTTATCGACCCGTCTCGGGAGTAAGAGCCGGGGGTGTCATGACGCGATCCGGGCCGGACGGAGGGAAGCGAGCCAGCGCACACGTGACCGCGCCGGCCATGCACGCCATTTCTCGCGCTTGTCCTGATCATAACTTGGTCTATCCGCGTGGCGGACTCTGACAACAAGCTGCGACAGCTACTTCCTGACACTCTGCACCATAATGTGACCCTTGCACGAATATCTGTTAGACTTCACACATGCTATTCAACATTCCGCACAAGTGCCTCATACCGCCTTGGTCCTTGGCTGCTTACGACCTCTGCCCGCGCTGTCTCGGGCTGGGTTCTTGGCGTCCGGTGTGCGTTATGCACGCATAGTCGTTGTATAATCGCTACACTATCGGTCATACACCGGGGCGCCCGACCTGTCTCTCGAGCCCTCACATGAGCATGGGACTGCTACGGTCCTCGCGCACCACTTCAAATACCTGTGTCTTGACACCCAGCACAAGCTTTCCCTTCCCCCACCTCCCCGTACTGCACTCCACTCGGCATGGTGTTCTCAGGCTAAATGCCTCGTCTACATGCAGTCTTCTCTCTCGGCGTGAGGCTGGCTCGAGCAGTGCAAGCTGTCGCTCTCGCATGTGGAAGCTGGCACATCGCTCGGCTCCCCAAGGCGCTTTGCCCAAGCCGACCTGCCTCGTTCATGGCAGCGTGATGTTGACGATCAGGCCCATCACCGCACTACCGCCCTATGCCGTGATATGAGGACAATAACCTGACCACCCATCACACATGCTCGCGGGGGTACAACAGCTGTCTGTGGCAGCTCTCCCTGTGGCTGAACGCTGGAGTGCCTGGGGTCTGAGCGTGCCGAACTGCGGCAGGGAGCACAGAAGAATGGAACCGCGTCCGCATTCCGCATCCCCACCAACGGCGCGACCGTGCGTGATGTCCTCCGCCGTCGACGCCTGAGTACGAGGCTAGCCACAACAAGCCTGGGCGGGCGACGGAGGCCAGAAGACCCTCCAGACCCTCCCCATGTTATCGATGGGCGCCGCGCTATCGCCTGACGACCAGATTTAGTTCCGTCCGCGGTCATCACCATTCATCCCGACGGCTATCTGCGGTGGACCACCGCGCCGCATGGGGCGCCCTTCAGGTTCGATGATGCACACTGGAGCACAAGGTGGCCCGCTCCACACGTGATCGGGTGGCGGGCACCACCCGCGGAAGCGTATAAAGCCCCTTTGGTTTCGGCGCGTCATCCCCCAAGCTCTTCGCTCTCTCCCACATCCACCACATCCACCTTCCACTCTCATCTACAATGGTGCGCGTACTTGATCGAGCTGTATCTGACTCGTACTAACGATCTCTGCAGGACTTCCCTGTCAACCAGGCATGCTCCTCCCTCCCTATCTCTTCCTCTCTCTCCCGACTGACCTCCTCCTCCAGAACAACTGCGGCAATGCCAACTGCAGTTGCGCCTCGGGATCGTGCGGGTGCCAACAGGGGGCGTGCACCTGCTCAGGCTCGAAGAAGTAAAGCACCAAGAAGTAGACGACCATGCTAGAAGGGATCGTTGTCGTACTTGTCGAGCATGTTGTGGGCGTGGTGTAGCATATTGATTGCGATCGCGTTGCCAATTCACAAGCATTTGTTTACCTCACAAGTGATCGATGCTACATCGTAAGGATCGGTTACCCCAGTAGTGAGATCCGGAGCTGCCTGCATATGGGGGACCAGCACACGAATGTAAGATTGCGATCACCCCGCTCAAGCGCGTTCCTCACGACTGACGAAAAAGTTGATCTTATAGATATATATGCATGAGTGCACTTGTGTCTATGTCAGAAGATCAAATCCCATCGGCAATGGGTTACGAGAAAGGTGAACATCGAAATCTGAGCGACACACGCGCACGTGCATCTTCCGAGTCAATCAGTTTCTGTCACTGCTTGCGGGTACACTGACGAAAAGCATTGCCCCTGAGAGAAAGTGTGCCTTTCTTGTATTTGCGTAGTTGGCAAGCCCCCCAAAGTTAGAGAGATGCGACTAAGGAGCCGACTGGCGCATACATGGAGGCTTCCCTCGACCTTTTCACAAGTCACAACAGAACCATTCAGGGGAACGCGTCACGCTCCTCCTCCTCCTGCCACACCATGCCTCCCGACCTCACTCCTCTCAATGTATGCGCTACAAGCAGCTGCAACAAGCCCGCAGCCCCCGGATACCCGAAATGCAACAGACACAGATATCGACCGCCCGCGGAGAGAAAGCAGTGGGCCAGCCGAGTCTGCAAGGACGGTGCTTGCGAGAATATAGTCACAGAGGCTCGTCTACAGTACTGCCCCGACCACCAGACGCGATCTCGGGTCAGAAATCGGAACAACGCGGCGGCGGCTAGGCAAGGCCAGCGTCCGCAGCAAGAAGCTGCTCATGCCGGCACTACCGATCACCCCGCGTTGACGCCGGCCCCGCCGCAGCCGGCCCAGACGGTCGGTTCATCAGCTTCTCCTCCATTCCTCTTCTGACCACACACTTGGTAGTCTCTCCGTGCTCGCGCAAGCGACGAAATCTTTGTGAAGACTGTTCAAAAAGCCCTCACGATAGTTTCTGATGTCTACCCCGACGCCCGACCGTTTCTCCTTCACGTCCTGCACAACCGCACATTCGCAACTACGTACGAGCATCGCAAGCTCCCTGCCGGGGTCGAGAAGAAGAGCGGACTTCGGTTCAATTCGTACTTGACAAACTTCTTGGACGCATATACTTTTAAGCTACTGTTCGCACATGTGTTAGCCTAAACTCATGGCCACCCTCAGTTCACAAGACCGGACGCTCATTTGACAAATGCCAGCAAGGTAACAGTCACTTGAAGAAGCTCCTCCAAGACAACGACCTAGACAAGTGTCCTCCATGGCAATCGAGGTGTGCCATGTTACGCTACCCGAGGTCCGCGTTGCTCACCAGCCTCGGCAGCTGGCTCCGTCTCCTCGAACTCAGCGCGGTTTGGCCAGGACACGTGCCCCAGTTGGATCCACACCGGCAATATGTTCTTCCGAGTACAGTGTACCCGCGTTTCACGCAGGACAAGTGTCGGGAAGCTATTGAGATGATTCACAAGGTCAGTAGGAGATGAAATAGTCAACGTGCTCATGAACTCATCCTTCGAACAGCACTACCCCGAGTTTCCTGACGCTAACGCCCTCATACAACACATTTATCTCAACGGGTTCCGTTCGACCACGACAAATCAGAGTTGCAATGTCAATGACCACTCCCCTTGCGACCTGCTGCTCGCATATTTAGGTAAATTGCTGCTCTCACCATTCTATTCCGTGAGCTCATTATTGGGTAGCACAAACACTCGACATACGCAACCCGGTCATGCGTAGTGAAGTAGTGCGAGTACGACTGTGTCATGTCTACCAGAACACAGGCAGAGTGGAACTCCCCGAGAGTCTGACCACATCCTTGGTGTCTGACCATCCACTTGGCGAGCATTTTGCTGCGTGTGTTCGGCAAGCACGGCATGTCAGTTTGGCTGGGCTTCTGTTACATGCCAGTGTATCTAACACAACTTTCAGAAATACGAAATGTCAGTCCCAGAGGCCATGGAAGCAATTCAGGTAGGAGCTGCCCGTCATTATGGGAAAGAGTCACAGCTCCGTCTATTCACTCGTAAGTGTGACACAATCATCCACGACATTCTGCTCAATCTCATGTCCCAGAATTCCTCTTCTTCGTTGAGGCGGAACCTGCGGGGAGGCACAGCCTCATGGCTCATGGCAAGATCTTTCACTACGCACATAAGGCACTCCACACCCCGTACTTGGGTATCCGGAATTTCTATGACAAGCACGATATGCGCATGATGCGACAGTATGTTCGACGTTCGGGGTAGTCTTCACCTGCTCATACATTTATGTGCTTTACAGCTACATGAACGCCATTCCAGCTCACCTGACTGGGCGACCTCGTATAGAAGTCTGGAACGACGTGATACGGCGTCTGGGCGCCCGCACGGGCCATACTGCCGAGGCCGTGAAAGACATACTTCGTCGACAAGTAGATTTCTTCTCGGCCGACTGGGACAGGTTTGCGCTTTCTTCGTCACTCGGAAGCCAGCTGTTCTGACACAACCACTCCAGTATCAACGACCCGTTGTGGTTCGGCTTGGTCTGTCACCTACCGTTGGTGCCTGAGCTGCCCGATACCAAGAAAGAATGTCGGGAAGCCTGGCGGGCGGATCAAGAGGCCGCTGCCGCTGCTCACCAGACGCTAGGCAATCCGGACCTACACGCAGGTCACTACTCGTCGGTTAGTCATCTTGCACGTGTCTCAAGCCTCATGCACTCATCGCGTCTCACCTAACAGAACGAGGAGGACGAGCACTCTGCGGACAAGGACGAGGACATGCCACTGACTCCATCAGACGATGCCGCTCACGAGTCTTGGTATAGCCCGGACATGCTGCGGAAGAGGTCTCCCTCAGTTTGAGTCGCAGGCGATGGTCATGTGCTGCACGGAGACGTAGGAGAAGAACCCAAAAGATGTACGAGTATCCGTCAATTGTATTGCATTTGGCATGACTGCTTGAAGCCAAACCTATCAACGGGCCTGTCTTGCCCCATCGAGCAGCATCTCCTTGCCACGTTCTACAGGACTCGGTTTCTGTATCCGTTCCTAGTCAACATGCCGCCAAGTGTCGCAGGTTCAGATGAAGCTGGCCCGTCAAAGAAACGCACAGAGCGTGACGATAGCGATAGCGGGGACGACGTATGTCTGTGCATTTGACCAGCTCTACGACTGAGCTTTGACCATTATATCCAAGTCTAAAGAACGTGAAACGCAGAAGCGAAAGCTGTCGGAGCAGCAGAAGCCGATGGCGGACCCGGCCGCGGTGTGTCTCCAATCACTCTCCTCGACTTGGCGTGCTCTCATACCATGCACCATGCACTTAGTCCGAACGGCACGAGTACAATGAAGAGGACGCTCTCTTGGACTCTGAGGAGTCTGCCGCTCGTGTTAAGCTCTTTAATGACGCGGTCAGTGACATCCCCGACGTCCAAGAGGTAGGCTTCGGGAGGATCCAATACCTCCAGTTTGTCCAATTCATCAAGGATACGCTCTCGAGCTTTAGTACCGAGGAAGTACAAGCCGTGAGTGGCTCATGCCCAACATTAGGTATCTTGACGAACATCCGTATAGGCGTGTGATTTGTGGCCACACGTTGCTGCCCATCTTGTCGCAATGCCAGCCGATCATTATATGTGAGTCAACAAGGACGTAAATGATCATAAGTCTCACATAAATAAAGATTCAACAGTGACAAGACCGTAATCATACGCCGGTTCAATAACAATAGCCGCTCATCTCCTCAATGCCTTCAAGACTGGATCATCGTTTGCTTTGGGGAAGAGGCCAAGACAGACACCAAGTTACAACTTTTTCAGGGCTGCTGGATAGTTGTGTATCTTCTAAGCAACGGCGATCAGCGAGAACTCATACAGAGGTATGTTGGTACATGGTGTTGGAAGCAACATTCTTATATTTGCTACAGAGCCATTGCCGACCGCGTATCATTAGATATTGTCTCGATGTGTGTGTCTCTCTCCCCGTTGTCTTCCCGTCGAGGAGGTGTATACGCCCACCATCATGGACCACCGGATGTGAAGATCTTGCATTGTACATGGAATCTATATGTGTCCCCTACATACCTGGGTGCATCAACAATCCTATACCTCCGCGACGGCCACCACAAGAGTGATGGATGGCATCTCAAAAAGAGTGAGAGGTTGAGATGTAACAACGCTTGATATATCATGACTAACACATATCCAGCAGGCATCAAGTTCGAGAAATGGACCAGACAAATCATCCACGACTATCCGCCGGGAACACCTGCTGCACTTCCGTTCATTGCAGAGCACTGCTTCATGGCTCTTGCAGAGCTGGGTCGAGGCCGTAACCTGAACAGTATTGTGCTAGACAACTTGCCATCTGATCTGGAGTGGTCCAATGCCGTATCTGCACCTGCTCATCCCGTCCTACTTCCCATCATCCAAACAAAGGACTACGAGCACGAGCCACTTGGCAAAAACTGGGGCACCTCTGCTCTCACACGCGATCAAGTCTACTGTTTCTATCTCAGCGTCCTACGGGTGGCCGAATCTGAACGAGCACGTGCTGGAAGATACAAACTTCCTGCAATTTCTGATCTTGAAGCGACTTTGGGAAAGTTGTGTCCACCCTATGTTGGGCCATTTGGGCTATACAACATCTTGACAGGTGGCAGTTGGCGGTCTGTTACAGGGGGTCTGCCGCCCATCTTGACAGGTGCCGAGAACAAACTCCGTGAGTACTTTTATATCTTTTTTATTTGTATTGATTCATGAGTTTCATGATCAGCTTCGGCCCTTAGCCGTAGCCCTCGGCAGGCAAGAAAGGCGCCTGGTCCATCAAAGCCGAAGGCGCGGAAGCCGATAGAGGTGGCGAGGGGAATGGACTATGATGCCCACAAAGATTTCAGTGCCCTTCTATAGTAGCGATGGTGTCAAGTGCGTGCACATGCACGGGCGGTTCGAAGTAAAGCACCACGGAGAGTATGTTGTACATGACCCACGACATGGAAGAGCTGGATCGCCTTCACTGTGCCATTCGATCTCTCTGTGTACGAGCGCATGTTCTCTATAATCTGTAACGCGGAAAGCTATTCTCTTTCATCTCATCCAGTGTGTCAGTCGATCGTTAGGTAGGAAAGATCTGAAGCTGCGAGGAGGAGATGGAGAAGATATCAGGTGATGGCAAGCGCACTTTGTCCGGAACCGTCTCTCTCTGTACGGACGCCGATGGTGTAGGCCTGCAGCGCAGATGTATGCAATTTTGAGCTCGTCATTGTGGTGATTGCATTTCATCTCGAGAGGAAGACCCGAAGCCTGCTCGCCTCGCAGCTACACTCCCCAACCTATAAACTCCATCAAAGACTTGATCACACATGTACACTCCATCTCTATCCCGAAAGCCATATAGACTACCACCCAAACACAGCACTTTCTAAAGCTACCTCCTCAGTAGCGATCTTGCCACAGAGGATATCCTTTTGGCACTGTGCGACAGCATTGCGGACATCGTCCAGAAGCGTCGATGGGCCACAAGCTACGTTGCCGAGCATCAGAGGCAATGTCAAGAGAACGATAAGTGAAAGCTTACCGGCGACAGCTAGCCGACCGGCACCGACCGCGAGAGCAGCTTCAGAGATGATGCGGGAGACATCCGGTCGCCCGCTGGAAGGGACGAGTACATTGTCCTTGCCCTGGACCGCCGTCTCCTCGATGGATTTCTGTTCGATGGAGTCTTCTACGTCGGCGACTGAGCCGTTTGTCGCGAACATGAGGACCTTGACATTCGACCACTTCGGGGCACTCGCAAGGACTTCGTCTAGGCCGTCGCGGAACTGCTGGAACAGCTCTGAGCAGTCGACGTTAGATGGAACATGTAGAATAAGACGGGTATGAAACGAACCAGCATCACGGGCAGCCCACAAAAGGCTGATGCGGCTGCATGCACCTGTCTCCGTGGTAGCGCGGAGGACGTCGCGAAAGATCGGGAGGACAAAGCTGACACCGGTGCCACCAGCGACGAGGAGAACGGAATCGAAGCTTCCAAGATGGGCGGCCTCGCCATACGGTCCATCGACGAGGACAGGGAGTGACGCCGGCTCACCAGCTTTCGCGTTCGTATTGATGACTTTAGCAAGACTGCCCGTGAACCCACCACTGGGCCGGATAAGGAGGACAAGTTCGTTCAAGCCGTCGTCGGCCAACATGCCCCCCTCTGCATCGCGCTGGACCGCAGCGGCCTGACGCGGCAGTGACGCAATGGTGAACGGGTGCGTCTCCGCCGGACGGCAGTCGAGCACGCGCAGGAAGATGTGCTGGCCAGGCTGCCAGGTCATGCTGGTCCGCAAGACGACTTTGATGAGCCCTCCAGGCAGCATCTCGAAGCTCGCACGCGGTAGTCCTCGACCCCTAGCTGAGTGTCGCAGGAGGCCGAATAGGACAGCTCCGTGGCGCCAGAGGAGGGCAGCCGACCAGACAGCGATAGCAGCATAGCAATAGTACTGCGATCCGAGGGCCTTCATGACTAGGTAGCGACATCAGCCATGTATCAGATGAGTGACAGAGATCTCGACGAACCGTGGTTGCACATGAGCCACAGGAAAAATGCTGCAGCAAGGAAGTGGACCACGAAGAAGGCCTCGTACCACTTCCTCCGGAGCTGCGGCAATGAGAAGAGACAGAGGATAGCCAGCGGCACAAGAGCGTAATAGCCTGTCGAATACGAAGCATTCGTGCGCCAAGTCAGCCCCCAAGGCGCCTGCCTCATGGCGCGGATCTGCAGGCCGATAGTGTGCACAATGCTCAAGATGACTGCCCTTCCCGTTAGCTTTAAAGGATAAGACGTGACGAGAGCAATGGAACGTACACAATATGTACCCTCCGTACTGATGTACCACTTGCATCTTCTCGTGAGAGATGGCTAACATGTCGACGTGAGCGAGATGAAAGCAATGTATAAGAAGAAGAGGTACCGGTCAAACATGAGAGGACGTTCCGTTTCGTAGGAAGTTGACTAATCATAAACTAGGTTAGCTATGTTAGACCGAGACCGTAAGCTAGACGCACTAGATCCAAGGCATCATCGCGGTTGCGATCCATTCGGAACGAAGGCCAATGGGCCAGCTGCCAAAGTTCGGCGGACGGCTGTAGACACGGTTGCAGAACGTAAAACCGAAAGAGAAGATGCCAAAT
>LCTX01001248.1:6650-20154 GCA_002233555.1 Limonomyces culmigenus | reverse complement strand
GGCTGAGCCCAGGCGATGTGCTCTGTAATGTGCGTTAGCGACGCGTCGCGAGATCAACAACTAGAGAAAAGGGTACCGTCTCTCCTGATGGACCACACGAAGACGATGCGACGGACGGATGTTTTCCCGGAGTTCGCAAGGTGCACGAGGTTGAGGAGAAGGGGAAGCGTGTACGACACTCCAGATCCACCAGCCACCAGCACGCAGGTCGAGAACCCGCTCAGGTCTGGCGGGCATCCATACGGGCCATCCATATACGCCGGCACGCTGAACTTGCCCTTGGCCGCCTGCGCCTTCATCCGCCGGGTGAAGCCGCTCCGGGCACGGATCAGGAACGTGACCTCCTTCTCCTTCGGACCCTCGGACCCGTCCAGTGCACCGGGGATCGTCGAGATCGTGAACGGGTGCGCCTCCGTCGGGAGCGTGCTGACGGATGGGAGGAGAATGTACGCATGCTGACCAGCCGTCCAGCTGACAGGGCGCTCGAGCGTAAGTCGGAGAGTGTCGTCCGAGACGAGCTCGACGGTGCCGTGGGAGTGCTTAGCGGCGGTGCCCTTCCAGATAGTGTTGTTGACGAGCAGGCGAACGACGCGGAGGAGGCGGTCGAAGCCCCACACAACGAACGAAGGCCAAATGTAGACTTCGAGCATTGGCGTGGTGGTGTGGTAATACGCGGCGACCAGCGAGATCCTGTATACCATATTCGGTTAGTTATGGGGTGCCTCCAGGATGGCGAGCTCACGTACATGATTAGGACGATGTGCATCACGAGGAAGAACTCAAAGGCGAGGTTGCGAAGCGGCCGAGACGCGATGAGGATAGCCGTGGTGAAAGCGCCCAGAGCAACGGCACCCTGTTGCAGGAACGGCTCCTTCCAATGTGCGGCTGGAATACTGACGAGAAATGTTAATGGAAGACATTATGGCGGGTTACTCAGACACACGTTTGTACATGTCCTCCAAAGTGGATCCAAATGAGGACACCGAATGTGCGTGCCGAGGCCCGGTGGAGGATGTTGAGCTAATCAAATAGTCAACAAGGATCGTTAACGACTGAATCCAGTGTATCCCACCTTCTCGTGGCTGACGCCGGTGAGGAATGAGATGACGTTGTTCTTGCCGGCCAATGCGATGATGAAGGGGAGCTGGATACACGCCATCTGCGCTGCACGATCTTCGTACCACCAAATCTGCAAGTGGTCGGCTGTGGGAGTGCGTGTCAGTCGACTGCCTCATCGTTAATGACATCTGATACCAACTCTTGGTGAGAAGGAGCGCGAATGTGACTGTCAGGTACGCCGCGATGAAGCCGATCTCGGAGAAGAGGATAGTGTTGAACCCAGTAGGAATGCTCAGGCGGAAGGCGAGAACCCTGAGCGTAGCGGCGATGGCGGAGGTGATGCGACCGGCCGAGGCTTTCCGAGGCGCTGTAGATCCGCTCCCTTCGACGTCCACGGCATGGCCACGGTGGGAAGAGAAGAAAGCGACTGCCTTGGACGTCCAATTGACTAGGGTGCATAGGCCGATGACACCCGCGAGAAAAAACCAGATGCGGTGAGCAGATGCTTCCTGGAGTTCCGCCCTCGACTTTTGCGAAGCCGCAGAGTGGACGGCAGCGGCGAGGGACTGCATGATTGGCAGGAAAGTCGGGGAGATTTGGGGAGAACTCCGCTGGTCTGACGACCGAGCTGCGATCCTATCTTTCTTTATAACCGCGTCAGAGCCGTGAGACCCGACCGCGCAGGACCGCCGATATCCGGTGAGGGCCAGGCTCGGTTGCTTCGGAGAATAAGCGTGCCAGGGGAGGGAAGCCAGGTATAGATTTCACGTGCTGCGTGAACGCGTGAACCGCGCGCATTCCGGTGCTCAGACCGCAACGGAATTGCGAAGCATCTGCTCTGTAACAGCGTCCGAAGTTGTGGTCATGCTCACAATCGGCCTGCGGGCAGTGCACAGACTCGATATAACTTCAAGGGGAGACGTGGTCTTGTGAGGCCTACCTTTACCAGTAAGTACCGGGGCACATCCGACTATGCACCCGAGAAGGCGATGGGTGATGGACCATGACGCGTGGTTCAATGTGCCTCGGTCGATCAACAGAAAGGCGGTGTGCGTCCCTTGCGTTTGCTCACAAAGCATGCCAAGTAGAGAGCGTTTTTGAAATAACAGCGTGGTCTTGAAACCATGTGAAGCGAAGCAGGATATCAGATAGCAAGGCGAGAAGCCGATATGGCGCAATGTTGCCAACTCGTTCTGCTCTGTTGCCACGACGTTGGAGGATCTCCGTCCGGATTCCGCCGCCTGGGTCACCGATTATCAGATCTGATCACCAACGCTCAGCGCTTCGCCAGATTGACCCCGCGGGCTTCCATGGTGCTTGTCATATTCAGCAGACAAATGTGATGGTCAAAGAGGAAGAGAGACTCTCACGCTTTACCGCTTGCTCCTCCCGCCGGCCAAGAGCCTCATGACACGCCGGCGTCTATTTCACGGCTCTCCATCCTCTCATCCGTCGGGCTATAGGGGTCGCAAGCGCAACGATGTCTCGTTTCTCGAATACGATCATGACCTTGGCGGGTATGAAGCGGGACGCCGCTAACCAGGTGTGCTATGCGTACGACGTTCGGTCGTGCGGATGCTAACATCGACCAGGGAGGCCTCCTGAGCGGCGAGGACCCGTCTGGTATGTCCACCTCGTGCCAGGCACTGCACGTTTCACTGAAGAAGGCTCTCATTTCAGCATTCAACACGTCGGACCCTCTTCGCCTATGGATCATCCAAGTCGGTGCGTCGACTTCGTCCGTTCCGATATACACTCGACCCTAACCTTCTGACGTCAGGCGTCATCATCCTCATGACACAGGTACTGGGGATGGGTTTACGAAAGATTCGTCAGCCAAGGGTTATCGCTGAGGTGCTCGGCGGAATTCTTTTGGGTGCGTTTCACGTGCGCCTCCTGTCGTCGGAAGTCGACAGCGGAGAAACTGAAACTAACGAGAGCATGAGCAGGTCCTACCGCCTTCGGCCGCATCCCGGGTGAGTCAGCTCTGACCGGCAATCTACATCCGCTAATCAGATAATGACAGGCTTCACGGAGCACGTCTTCCCCCAGGTTTCACGTCCGTACCTAGCTCTCGTCGCAGACATTGGTCTCTGTCTTTTCCTCTTCCTCGTCGGACTAGAGATCGATGGGTCCGTCGTGAAACGGAATGTAAGGCTGTCGGCCACCATTGCCTTTGCCGGAATGGCACTCCCCTTTGGACTGGGAGCCGCCCTGTCCATCCCACTCTACAAGCACTTCATTCCTGAAGACGTAGCCTTCACCAACTTCGTGAGTGCTTTTTCTTCGCCGAGGCCGCAATGATCACGGCTGCTCACCCCCTTTTAGATGCTGTTCACTGGGGTGGCTTACTCAATCACCGCGTTCCCGGTCCTGTGCCGTATACTTCTCGAGCTGCAGCTTCTGGATACTACAGTCGGTCAGTTAGCTTCAACTTGGTCACTATCCTCGTCCCTAATATCCTGCAGGTGTCGTTGTGCTGTCTGCCGGAGTCGCGAACGACGTCGTTGGATGGATTCTCCTTGCCCTTGCCGTCGGCCTTGTGAACGGCGGTGGAGGTATTCAGGCACTCTACATCCTGCTGACGTGTGTGGCTTTCGCTATTGCTCTCCTCACGCTCGGGAGGTGGGCACTCACATGGCTCGCACGCAAGACAGGCTCAATTGAGCAGGGGGCGCCGTCCGTATTCTTCCTGACCACGACCATCCTCGTTCTCTTCGGCTCTGCCTTCTTTACCGACATCATCGGTGTCTCGTCGATCTTCGGAGCCTTCCTGGTCAGCGGGCTAGACACACTTCATGTCCCGAGCTCATGCGATTACTTCTGCAGGCTGGCCTAATCGTGCCACGAGAGAACCATCTTGCCTTGTCTATCGCTGAGAAGCTCGAGGACCTGGCCACCGTCGTGTTCCTGCCACTGGTAATGTCCCCTTTGGTTGCGGTCTGATGCAGTACTGAATACGTATGCAGTACTTCACACTTTCCGGCCTCTCAACGAGTGAGTGTCTCTTCAGCTCAACTGAGCTCCTGTCGCTAACACGTTATAGACCTCGGTCTGCTCGACAACGGTATGCAACTTTGGTCCAGGTGTCAAGTTCTTTTCTGATCTCCTACTCAGGCATCACCTGGGCATTCACCATCGCCATTTTGGGTACGTTCTTCTCCCTGCACACAACCAATATGAGCTTGATCTCATGACAATCAGTGTTGGCGTACATCGGGAAGATGGGCGGCTGTACCTTGGCGGCTAAAGCCTCTGGCTTCTCGTGGCGCGAGTCTAGCACCATCGGCTCCCTGATGAGTTGCAAAGGGTGGGTAACCAACCTCGGATCTTCTACTTTTGGTGACTGATCATGCCGGATGTGCTCAGGTTGATCGAATTGATCGTGCTCAACATAGGCCTCAGCGCGGGCATCCTTACTCCAGTAAGCAGTCTACACTGCTCATTCCTGACATAGATCTGATCTAGTTACCAGCGCGTCTTCTCGATGTTCGTCCTGGAGGCTCTCACGCTCACCTTCCTGACGACCCCTGCGGTCACTGCGCTCTACCCTCCGCATATGCGCGTGCGTGCGGATGGCGCCGGTGCAAACTTTGCCCCGGTCACTGGCCTGGACACCGAGGGCTCTGCTGCTGACGGAAGCACCGCCGAGTGGAAGACGCGGTTCGCCGTCGTGCTCGACCGGATGGAACATCTGCCTGGCATGATGGCAGTCACGCAGCTGCTGCGGCCGTCGATGCCATCCACTGCAGTCGAGGCTGATGGCGTTGCGGAGCGCGGCCTCACAATCGATGCGCTTCGTGTCGTCGAGGTCTCAGACAGCGTCTTCTCTGGCGTGATGAAGTCGGCGCACGCCGAATCTCTGCTCCGCACGGACCCGTTGCTCGGTGTGTTCCGCCAATTCGGGGATTTGCACGATCTGCAGGTCTCCACGGCCATGTCTGTCGTCGGCCACGAGGACCAGGCGAACAGCGTCGCCGAACACGTCAAGGTGCACGGCTCGCAGATGGTCCTTCTCCCGTGGCTCCCGCCATGGCACAACGCAGAGGCGCCCGCGATGGGCCATGGCAGCAACTTCATGGGCTCGGGCAGCGCGGTCTCCTCGAGCGCGCACGCACACTTTGTGCGCGGTGTGTTTGCACAGGCGCCATGCGCAGTTGCGCTGTTCGTCGACCGCATGCGACCGCAGGTGGCCGCGCCTGGAGCAGGCGGACATTACCGCCTCCTCCTCCCGTTCTTCGGCGGCCCAGACGACCGTCTTGCGCTCGACTTCGTCGTTCAGCTCTGCGCCGACCCGAAGGTGTCGGCGACGGTGCTCCGCATGAGCACGGCGGCCACGCCGGATGTGGTCGAGAAACCCGCGGCGGCGCATCTCGGCGACGACACTACGCCGCACCTCACCGTGCACTCGGTAGGCTCCACTCTTCCTCGTGTTAGAAGGATGGCGGCCGCTGATCGCCTATGCAGACACACATGCACGACACCGTCTACGGGCACGCGACCACCGAAACTCGCCTGCTGTCCGCGACGGCAGACGACATTGCGTGGGCCCGCTACACATCCACCGCGCCTGCGGAGCCGCGCCCGGCTGCGCTCGAGGCCGCGCTCTCGCGTGTCGACTTCGAGGACCTGCATGCGCCCGCGCCGCTGCACGCGGCGGTCGAGCGTGCGAACGCGCTCGGCGCTGGACGGCTGTACGTCGTGGCGGGCCGCGGACGCCGGCTCGCGGTGGAAAACCACGGGCCAGAGCTGCAGACGCTCGTCGAGGAGCACGCGGCAGCCGCCGCTGCTGCTGAGGTCCGCAAGACCGTCGGCGACGTGGCGACCGCGTTCGTCGCGGCGCGCGTGCCGGTTGGACTGCTCGTCCTCCAGGCGCCCCTCGGGGGCGCGAATGACAACTGATGACCCTCATGACCCGGACTCTTTGCATTTCATGTCCACTGGAAGCATACCTCACATCTCATCACCATATCCCATGTTGCCTCTCTTGATGTCTGTATCTACCATGTACAGGCATTCACATATACAGTACACTTGATGTTTCGCCTAGTCTCGCCGAATCCACTCCATCTGCGTATCTTCTCTGTGAACCCCGATCATTCTCAAGTGATGGACGCGGAGACCTTCGCTTGCTGAAGAGTTTCAAACAGCGGTCGCGCACTCGGCTCACAGAATCGAAACACTACGCTTGCGAATGGGCGCCCTTCTTCGCTCCGAGCCAAGATCCAGCGCTCGATGGACAGAATATCGTCTAAGCTGTTCTCGTCAATGTCCATGGCGTGTATCACGACCTGTTCCACTGCAGGTAGGTAGGCAGGGGAGATCCAAGTAATTGCGCATAGGTGGGGCCTCGTCCGTTCTCACAGAGAACAACTCAAGAATGTTGACGTTTTCCAAGAACCAGTGCGGTTGTGTGAGGATGTGATACTGGCGTGAACTGTAAGTGAGGCCATCGCCCTGAAACTCGACCTGCAGTTTGTTGTCCTCCATCCGACCGTTGAACCAAACACGGCCCTTGCGCTCAGTGCCCGGCGAACCCGCCGGCTTGCTCCAAAATTCTGAGATTAGAGAAACAACGAGCCCATCCTCACTGTTGGGTGACCATACCCAACTCGGGACTGTGGATTCGCCCTCCGTAGATAGCCTAAACTGAACCTGGGGAACGGGGAGGATCTGGAGAAGGAGTGCCGCGCTCTCGGGCAACTCTAGGATGCTCAAATTGCGTAAATGCGACAGGGTGGCCTGACTCAACGAGCGATCGTGTTCCACGTCGTATTTGAGGTGATCCAGTAGGACGCGATTGAGGGTGATATTCTCCAACAACAGTGAGCGAGAGAAGAATGCATGGAGCTCTGACAGCGGAACCAGCGTCTTGATCAGGTAGAACGTGTGCAGATGTGGCATCTCGGGAAGGGCAGCCATCCTGTCCCCAAGGCCGATGTAAAGCGCAACGACGTTCGGGAACATGCTTCTGTGTTGGCGAAAGTTGAAGCTGATTGGGTGGAGCTCCATCGTACGCAGATGGGGGAAGCTCATGCCGGGAACGCTTTCAAATCTTGTGTACGAGCCCGTCCCTGTCCAGATAAATCGGCTCGCCATCGGGAGGCATTCCGCCGCGATCCTGCGCTTCTCCTCGAGCAAAGGGTTTCCGAGGTACAGTTCGCGCTCGTGCAGTTCAAGAGGGAGGGAGGATGCGCGATGCAACAAAAACTGAATGCAGGCTAAATTGCACGCCGATGTGTCGATGCGAGTCCAGAGACGCGGTGCACCGACGAAGAGATCACGAAGTCGATGGCTTATCCAGGTCACGGTCAGCACGTCCCAGAGAGACGGAATGAGGTGCTGCGCGATCTCCAGGAGCACTTCATTAGACAAACGGTCAAGCGGAGCGAGATCGCGGTGTACCGCCTCGAAGCTTGGTACCTCCTCCACAGAGGACGCCATGGGCTGAGCGGGCGGTCCTGAGCGGGCTCTGGGTCAGGGTGATAGATGAAGAAAAGGTGCATCCGCTGTCGGCGCATTCTTGTGGTCGGCCTTCACATGACGGTGTAGACAATGCACAACCTAGACGGTGGACCCACAGGATGACGTGTGATTCCATATCGCGAGCTCGATCAGGAAGAGAGCGGAGGAATTGCCTTCGAAGCGGAAGAATATCCTGTGAAGGCAGGGAAGCACAACTTCTATCCTGCAGGATATCACGAGGCGCATGTCAACGCATGGTCCACTAAAGTGTTGATTCAGGCTTGAGTGAATAGAGATGTTGATGGGAGTCCATACATGCAAAAGGAACATGGAGAGGATGTCGTGTCGAGGCCAGGACAGCAGCATCTTGAAGATATCCGAGCTTTACAATGACGCGCGTGTCTAGCTCGCATACTAAGCTTGTGAATGAGCGTCGCAGGTTCAGGGTTGAGGAAGGTGTGTTCGGCATCTGCCGGAAGTCAGCCTCTTCACGTGATGTCCACTCAGACACAGAATCACTGAACGATTCCACACGCATTGCAAACAGCCTGCATCATCACGAGGTTGTCATTGTCGTGAAGACAGTAACCCAGAGCGTGAGCTCAGCAGTGTTCTCGACGGGAGAGCGAATGGTAGGACGTTGTCCAGGCTAGTGATCTTCTTCGGTAAGGCCCCCGTTTACACGGTCTGCCCTCGTCGCAGCGGAGTCTCGTTGCATGAGGGAAAACATCGTTATACAATTGAAACGTACTGACTGACAAGTCGTGTCTCACAGGTGCTGGTCGTCCACCGCGATCAGCGACCTCCACATCGCAAACAGGACGTTCACGCCAAGCCCGAGCATGATCCCGATCTGCATCCTGCGCCTGTCCGCCCATCAGCCTCCCCCTCCCCAGTTCCATGAATCTCGTCACGCACGAGAAGATGACGGAGGGCGGGGGGTCGCCCGGCCACGCGTGCGGCTGCGGCGCGTCCTTGAAGAAGAAGAGCGGGAGGAGCGGGAAGAAGAAGCCCGCAAGCAGCCCGCGCACGACGCCGCCCGGCCCCGGCTCGCTCCCCCCGCCGCCGCCGCCGGTATTAGCCTGCATGTCGTCCATCCACTGTTCCTCGAGTGCGCGTGCGTGCTCGTCCGCTGTATGAGCTCGTCAGTTGGGTAGGGGCAAAGACAGTGGCGGATGCTACCGGCGTCGGAGTCGAGCGCGCCGGAGAGCGTGTACGCCGCCTGCCGCGCGTGGAACGCGTCGCGGAAGGTCGCAATGTCCTCCGCGGAGAAGCCCGCGGCGGCGAGCCGGTCGAACCCGCGCGCGCGCACCTGCACCTGCTGCGACGCCCGTGAGCCAGCCGCGATTCGCCCAGTAGGGGCGCAGCGTACCGGGACCGTCTCCGCGTCCTCCTCGCCCTCGGCCAGCTCGGGCCCGATGGCGCAGTGCAGCCACCCCGCCGGCGGGGGCGGGAGCGCCGCGGGATCGGGCAGCAGCCGGCCGGCGTGGATGAGCCGGAGCCGCCGGCGCGCGAGGGGCGCACATGCGGTGCGGATCTACTGGTGAGCGGACATCAGTCGTGCGCGGGTGTTGAGTGAAGGCGAGGCCGGCTCACGAGCGCCTTGACATCGCGGGCGGTGGCGGAGAGGGCGACGTGCACAGTCAGGTCGCGCGAGCCGTCGGTGAAGCGGATAACGAAGCTGCGCGTGCTCGGGCCTTCGTCGGTGGGCTCGACGGCGCGGCGCTTGCCCTTTGCCTTGTCGCTCGCCATAGCGTAGACGTCGTCAGTGGCAGTGTCCGAGCGATCACAGAAGGCCGCGAGCTGCGCCACATCCCTCAACTTTTCTCCCTTCCTCCCCGCGCGGCCATGGTGTCGCATGTGCTGTTCGAGTCCGCCGCGGGCTACGCGCTCTTCAGCGCGCAGCTGACGGACGAGGTCGGCGCCCGCGAGCGTGCGGTTCAGGCGTCGATCGTGGACCTCGCAAAGTTCAGCAAGATGGTCACCCTCGTCTCCTTTTCGCCCTTCAAGTCGGCCGCGCACGCGCTCGAGAATGCGAACGACGTCTCCGAGGGTGTGTTGTCGCCATGGCGCATGTCCACCGCCAGAGCTGACAACAACACACAGGCATCCTGAACGACCACCTCAAGGCCCTCCTCGAGCTCAACCTCGCAAAGCCCGCGAAAAAGTCCGCCGGCGCCCCCGTCCTCGCGGTCGCGGACCCGAACCTCGCGTCCGCGATCAAGGCCGGGACCGGGCTCGCGTGCGACACCTCCGCGTCCGTGGCGCAGGAGCTCGTGCGCGGCGTGCGGCTGCACGCGGCGAAGCTGCTCGCGGGCGCGGGCGGCGACGCGCTGCGGCAGGCGCAGCTCGGGCTGGGGCACGCGTACTCGCGCGCGAAGCTCAAGTTCAACGTGAACCGCGCGGACAACATGATCATCCAGGCCGTCGCGCTCCTCGACACGCTCGACAAGGACGTGAACACGTTCGCGATGCGCATCCGCGAGTGGTACGGCTACCACTTCCCGGAACTCGTGCGCATCGTGCCCGACAACCACCAGTACGCGCGCGCCGCGCAGTTCATCGGCGACAAGGACGCGCTGGATGAGGACAAGCTGCCGGACCTCGCCGCGATCCTGGACGATGATGCCGTGCGCGCGCAGAACGTCCTCGACGCCGCGCGCGGGAGCATGGGCGCGGGCCTCTCGCCCGTCGACATGCTGAACATCAACCTCTTCGCCGCGCGCGTGGTGTCGCTCGGCGAGTACCGGCGCTCGCTCGCCGCGTACCTGGCCGAGAAGATGGGCGCGGTCGCGCCTTCCCTGTCCGCGCTGCTCGGCGAGCGCATCGGCGCGCGCCTCATCTCGCACGCGGGGTCGCTCACGAACCTGAGCAAGTACCCCGCGAGCACAGTGCAGATCCTGGGCGCGGAGAAGGCGCTCTTCCGCGCGCTCAAGACGAAGGGGAACACGCCCAAGTACGGCCTGCTCTACCACAGCACGTTCATCGGGCGCGCGGGCCCGAAGCACAAGGGCCGCATCTCGCGCTTCCTCGCGAACAAGTGCAGCATCGCGAGCCGCATCGACTGCTACAGCGACACGCCGACGCCCAAGTTCGGCGAGGCGCTCCGCCAGCAGGTCGAGGAGCGCCTCGCGTTCTTCGAGACGGGCGCGCCGCCCGCGAAGAACGCGGACGCGATCCGCAAGGTCCTCGACCAGCTCGCGCTCGACGACGACGGCTCGGACGATGAAGATATGCACATCGACAAGCCCGCGCCGCTCACGTCGCTCGAGGTCTCGCCGCCGCCGCTGAAGGAGAAGAAGAAGAAGCGCAAGGCGGACGCGATGGACGTCGACGGCGACGACGACGACGACGACCACAGCGAGAAGAAGGTCAAGCTCAGCAAGGAGGAGAAGAAGGCGGCCAAGAAGGCGAAGAAGGCCGAGCACAAGGCCGCCGCCGCGGGCACGGTGAGCTGCCCTTTGCTTTGATCTTGGTCCTTATGCTGACTCACGCTCGCAGGAGGAGCCGGCCGAGGGCAAAAAGGAGAAGAAGAAGAAGGACAAGGACAAGAAGGCAAAGGCGGCCGCGTAGTCGCCGCCTCGGCCGCTCTGTCTCCGGCTTCGTGTTCTCGCTTTGGATGTTCTTATGTAGTGCTATCAAATATGCTCCTATGCCACCTGCATATGGGACTCGAGATGAAGAGTCTCTGTCCGTTCGTGCCTTGTGCGCACGTGAAGAGTTGCGAACACGAAAGCTGCGCGGATGGTCGAGGCCGCAGTTGATGTGATCAATGTGGTTGTGGGCGAGCATCGAGTCATCAACGGGCGGTATTCTGACTTCGCGGCCCTCCAACTCTGGGGTGGACGTCGACGGCGGAAAGACCACGGCGGACCCAGTTCGCAGGCTCTGTTGTTATATCGTGTGGAAGCGTACGCACATACACTATGGCGACTCGGTTCTGCTGGGGTGCTCCATCAGCTCGAGCGTAGGCAAGAAGCATAAGATCTGCGGCCAGATCATATCTGATAAGCGGAGGCAGCCTGCCACGAGCGATCCACGTAAAATGCGGCGGGGAGGGTAGAGATGATCCGTGGCCTGATCATATCTGATAAGCGAGCGCCAAGCCGAGAAGGGTCTGCCCGTGCTCATCGGTTTCTCCCGCCTCCGACCGCCGGCGACAGGAGCTGCACAACGTGGGGACCACACCACGAGAGGAATAAGCAAATAACCGTACAAATCTTCAGCGACTAATACTGTCCTTGCTTGAATCGGACACTAGGCGACAGCAAAAATTAGACGCTGACGTGACGAGGCGCGCCAAAGCGCGTGAGCCCTTCTTGCTCTCTTACCACCATATGCTTCACATCGTACCACCTGGAAATCCGCGTTCGGCCGCATGTTGGATGGCTGATATATCCGGGCTCCTGGACATACCCCTGGGCCACGTTGTCAGGCCCCCGGTATCACCCATCGCCCGTTCATTCCGAGTAAAGAACCACGGAAGCCGCGGGATCGTTGGTCATCTAATCAGATATCCCGTGAACGAGGCCCCCGAAGCCACTCTCGCAACCAATGCTTCGCTGTCTGAGTCCGCGCGAGGCTTTACCCGCGTGAAACTTGTGCTGGTTTTGCACCCCTGGAGCTCTGATGTTTCGGACCGGAATCCAGCGACCCAGACCGGGAATCGGCCGCATGGTGGATCTCGAGCTGGAGACTCGGCTACAAAAGAAAGAGGAGTCTGCAGGACGGTCGCCCGACCGACCAGTCGCGTCTTCCCTCCCCTCCTCTCATCCCCCCCTCGACCCACCCATAGATCATGCAGTCCCTCGCCGCCGCCAGTCACGATAAAGCTATGAAAAAGGCAAGGCATCAGTATGACGAGGACGTCTCCTCTGCGATGCTTTACTTCTGGGTGGGGGTCATCGGCGTCTGCACGCTGGTGAACTGGACGTCCAAGGCCGTCGCCTACTTTTCCTCTCGTCGTCATGCGGTGGACGTCGAGGGACGCCCGTCCACCGCCCCGCGGAAGGCCTCGGCGGTTCGCGTCCCCTCTGCTCTCGCCGCTGCGCTTCGGGTCGTGGCGTATCGATTTAGCCTTCCCATTGGCTTTGGCCCCATGCTCTTCTCCGAGGTCGGCTTCATCACGGCTTACATGGTGGCCACATTCGTGCTATGCTTCATCAAGAGTATGTATGCCATTTCCCGGCACATTCACAACTCACTCACCCTTCACCTCATAGCCGATGGCGCACAGGCGTGGTGGTACCAGAACCGGTCAGCCCAGATGGCATGCATCCAACTCCCCTTCATCATCGCGTTGGCCGGCAAGAACAACCTCATCTCGCACCTCACCGGCGTGAGTCACGAGAAGGTCAGATATTGTGCTACTTCCTCTCTGAGGGCACCTCTTGCTGACCATGCGCACAGCTCAATATCCTCCACCGGGCCTCAGCACGTGCATTCGGTGTCCTCATCTGGATCCACACCGGCGGCTACCTCACCACTGGGTACGTTTGTCCACACATGTTCTCTTGTGCAGGCTCACATTGACTCACTCATTCTCAGTCTCAAACAGGGAGCGTGGCATATTCCATTCTACCAGCAAGGGGCCGTCGCCTTGGCTGCGTTCACCTTAGCCATCCTATTTGCCTCTCGACCGCTGCGGAACATCGCATTCGAGTTCTTCCTCGTCATGCACATCGGCCTCATCATGTGAGCTGAGAGCTACGATTGTGCATTTCCGTGACTAAGTAACCCACAGCATCTCGCTTGTTGCAGCGTACTATCACGCGAAGCGGCAACGTATGGGCGACTATATCTGGCCCTCGCTACTGGTTTGGGGCTTCGACCGCCTCCTCCGCGTCGTTCGTCTGCTCGTCAACAACACTATCTGGAAGGGCACCGCCGCTAAGCACTCCCACGGCACCGTCGAGCTCGTCTCGAACGACACCCTCCGGCTCACTCTCGAGCGCCCCGTCAGCTGGACGGCTGGTCAGCA
>LCTX01001247.1:1974-13107 GCA_002233555.1 Limonomyces culmigenus | reverse complement strand
CAATTTTGTCCGTCACTGTATGCGGCCGAGTATGAGGTATTCACCAAGGGTATGTGCCCCAACGAGACTCAATTGCCGGACTTCGACGACGCCATGGCCACATCCTCTGATGGCAGTAATCTTGACAATCTCCTGAACGACCTGGACCTTGATCAACGTGCGGAAATAGGAGCGAGCACCATGGTCACTTGGGAAGAGCTCACGTGTCATCTCGCGGACTTGGTGCCATCGAAGCCTGACGAACGTGAGGATATCTTGATTTGGTGGAAGGTCAGACAATGTTTATGACTTTAAATTGCTTGTACTCACCGGATCACGCAGAGAAATGCGAGAGCATACCCCGTCCTTGCCCGAATGGCTCGTGACTATCTGGCAATTCCGGCTTCGTCCGTTCCGTCGGAGCGTGTTTTCTCAAGTGCCGGACTGACTCAAAGCGACAAGCACCGAGCTCTAACCCTGCCCGACAACTTCGGCAGCTTGCAAATGGCCAAGCATGCGTACAAAAGCAAGCGCCAGGCGGCGGCAAGGGCAGAGAAGAGCAAGGAATGAGGAACGCACAGCCACATCTCGATATCTTTTGCATCTGCCGTGTTCTGCTCTTTCGTTGCACTCCAGCCTCTGTCTATCGTGTAGGATGTACTGTTCAGTGTTCTGACTATACATAGAATGACTAGACATGCTCTAATAATGACGCTTTCCTTAAAGGGAACGGTTCGGCGTTCGAACATAAGTTCGAACGTGAACCGTCATGAACCGGACGCAGACGCTTTGGAACTGACGTTCAGGTTCACGTTCGGGACGAAGGCCGTTAACGGTTTTAGCTCGCGTTCACGTTCAGAGAAATATGCTCTGAACCGAACCGAGACGCAACTTCGGCAACACTAGTTCGAGATGCCTGACGGGGTGGTGGTGGTGGAGACCGAGCCAAACGGGGTCGTGTCCGAGGTGGTCGGGGCGGTAGACACGGACGAGTCCGTTGCGGGACGCGAGCCGGGAATGACGTCTGGGTAGAAGGCCGCGTCGAGGTCCGCGCCCGTGCTCGCACTGCGTCTCGCCCTCCTCGTTGCGCGGGCAAAAGTTGCTGTTGTTGCAGTGGTTCGCGAACCAGTCCTCCGCGCACGCTGGGGAAGCCCCTCCAGCGAGGAAAGAGCACAAAGGAGAACGAGGTGAACATACTAAGCGGCCGTGAGGGTGGCCCGCCAGTCCCAGCAGTGCGAGGTTGAGATGTGTCGGTGATTTGTCTCACCACAGGAGGTTCAAACTTATCGCCCCGACACTGCCCTGGATGAGTCGAGTACCCGCCCGTTAGAGCGGTCACGGGGAGTCGACTTCAACCCGAGAGCGACTTCAGAAGTCTGGTCCGTCTCGGCCCACCGCTTGTCCTTCGATTAGGCCAGTGGTCCGTCATCCCTTTTCTCGTGCCCTTTTCTCATACGGAGCACCCAAACGACCATCGCTACGAGATTCGTGATGAGTAACGGTAAGGACGGGATGCGCCGTATGACTGCCTACCTATCGGGAGGTTTCGGAACGGTCGCGGAGGGCGATATGGGGCCTCCCACCGGGGGACACAGGGACAGAGGTTCCTTGCGCAATCTGGAATGTATGCTTCTGCCCGGGTGAGGGAGGTGAAGAGGGACAGTCATTTCGCTTTGGGATGAGCGGAGGGCGGAAGGGGATGCCCCACTGCCAGACCAAGGGAGAAGCGATAAGAATATCGTATAGGGAGAATCGAGCAGATTCCACGTCTTGCTCTCAGAATCCGGCTTTCGTATGCGTAGTGCAAAATCGTAGATGGGGAGTGCGTGAGAACATGGCGGCAGGGGGCAGAGGGTCGGGTCGGGCGAGCCCCCGTCCTGCACCCGGCCAGAAAAAAGCAGCGCCACTTCGCCCAGTACCGCCCCCACACGCGCGCGCGCATATTTCGAGTGCTCCGCGTAGTCGGCCAGCGGCGAGCGCGCGAAGGGCGCGAAGGGTGTGAGAAAGCGGCGCGCAACAAAGGCCCGCGGTGCGTTGGCCTTGTTTGTCGTCCGCCCCGTCGACGTCGGCCACTCGCGCGCATACACCCCATCCTCCCCGCGCCCGATGCTGCGCAAGCCGCCCACGGGGCCCAAGGCCCTCCGTCCTCCTCCGCCGCCGCCGCCCGACGACCCGCCGCCGCCGCCCGACGACCCGCCGCCGCCGCCGCCGATGCCGGCGCTGGGCGGGTTCAGGAAGGTCGCGCCCACCGGCCCGCGCAGCATGAACGCGCCCGGGCCGTCGCGCACCGTGCAGGCCATGTTCGAGCAGCACAATCCGCCGCCGCATCACCCAGCGCCCCCACCGCCGACGAGCGCGCCCCCGCCCCCGCCCCCGCCGAGCGCGCCGCCCCCGCCGCCCGACGAGCCTCCGCCGCCCCCGCCGCCGTCGCTCCCGCCCGCGGGCCCGTCGGGCTGGGGTGTCAAAATCCGGCTCAATGCGGCGCCCCCGCCGCGCGCGCCGCCGCCGCCGATGCAGCCCGCGCCGCCGCTCCCGCCGCCCGACGACGCGCCACCACCGCCACCACCGCCGCCATCTGGACGGCCTCCTCCCCCGCCATCTGGACGGCCACCGCCGCCGTCTGAGCGACCACCGCCACCACCGAGCTCGCCGCCGCCCCGCCCGCCAAGTCCGCAGCGCCACAAAGTGTCGATCGCGCTCAAGGCGAGCACGGCGCGGTCGCGGCCGAACGTCTTCGGCGCCGAGCCCGAGTCTTCTTCATCCGCGGTGCACACACCCGCGACGCCGCCGCCGCCCTCGCCCGCGCCTCGCGATCCCACACCGCCACCACCACCCCGCGAGCCGACGCCTCCGCCGCCGACGTACAGCCTACCCGCTCCCCCGCCATGGCCACCAGCCGACTGGACACCAGGCAAGAACTACAAAGTCCTATACGACCCCGCGCTCGACCGGGACAAGGACGGCCTGCAGCGCGCGCTACTCGCGCGCCTGCAGGCTTGTGGGAGCGAGCGCGTGCGGGCGGGCAAGAAGCGGGAGAAGGACGCGCTCCTGCGCTTCGACGGCGCGAGCGCGCCCGGCGAGCCGCCGAGCGCCGTGCGCGACCCGCGCAGGGCGCCCGGCTTCCGCAAGCTGCCGAGCCAGTGCGCGGGCCGGCCCGAGTTCTACCCGCTTGCCTACGAGGTGTGTACTTTGCGGAGTATCGCATGCACGCACTGACAGTAACCAGCGCGACGAGCACACGGCGGGCCCCCCGCCGGCGACGCAGGTGCTCATCACGGGACTCTCCCCGCTCACGCGGATGGAGCACGTCCGGCGCGCGTTCGCGCCGTACGGCGCGTTCCGCACGTTCGAGCCGCAGATCGACCGCGAGAGCGGCGCCGCGCTCGGCGTCGTGCTCCTCGGCTTCCGCACGCCCGCCGAGGCTTTGCACTGTGCAGAGAAGGAGGACGGGAAACGGCTCGGCGAGAACCTCGGGAGCGGCTTCGGGATTGGGACGGGCCCCGGCGAGAACGCGCCGATGCGCGTCACGCTCGATGGTACGGGCAAGGTCCTGAAGGCGCTCCTGAGAGAGATGCAGGAGCGCAAGGCGCGCGCGCGCGAGGAGGTGCGCCGCGCCGAGCGCGAGAGGGCCCGCGCCAAGGAGCTCGCGAGCCGCCCGCCGCCGCCGCCCGCGCCCGCGCCCGTGCCGACGCCGCCGGCGGACAGGGAGCGGCACGGCGGCACGCCCCGCGCGGGGCCGAGCCGGCTGCCCGAGCCCTCGACGAGCAGATCAACTCCCACACTCCCATCTGCGTCCGCCCCGCCGTCGACGCTCCCCGGCCTCCCGCGGATAGTGCACGCGCTCCCCGCGCGCCCCGCCGTGCCCGCGCCGATCATCATCGCGGTCTCCTCGGACCGCGACATCACCGCGGCCGTGCGCATGGGCGGGGACCATCCGCCCGGCGCGCGCTCGCCGCCGCCGAAGGAGAAGAAGACACGCGCGGGCCCGAGCGCGACGCTCCTCCGCGCGCGGGGCACGACGACCACGGGCTTCTTCGCGCGCGCGCGCGCGGCGGGCTTGCCGGCAAGGCCGGGCCCGGGCGACGGCGCGAGGGGAAGATCGACGTGGACGAGTACGGCGGGCAAGGGGATCGATCATTGGTCGCCTGGCCGCGGGCGCGGGCGGAGCGAGGACTCGCTGAGCTGGAGCCGTTCACGGAGCCGTAGCAGCCGGAGCCGCAGTAGGAGCCGCAGCCGGAGCTGGTCGCGCGGGATGTCGTACTCGCGGAGCCGGAGTCGGTCGCGGAGCCGGAGCCGCTCGTGGGACCGAAGGGATCGGCGGGACAAACCGGGCGGACAGGCGGGCGGGTACAAGGCCGCGCGCGAGCGCGTGCTCGACGAGCTCGCGCGCGCCGGGTTCGACCATGTCAAGATCGACGGCCGGAGTCAGCATGTGAGCGGTGTAAGGGAGGCGGACGTGCATGAGTTCTTCGAAGGGTTTCAGGTCGACAAGGTGCGTGCGCTTGCTTGATGCCACGTACAGCGCTCACACAAAGCACAGGTGCTGTGCGACGAGACGGGCTGGTACGTCACCTTCAAGACGGCGGATGCGGCGCGCCGTGCGGCGATGGTCCTCAACGCGGGTGTGCGCACGCTCGCGCACCGCTCTGTTCGCGTGTCTGTCCACCCACCGCCGGACAAGGAGAACGTGCCTCCACCGCCCGTACCTGCGCACGAGGAGGAGCAGCGCTCGCCGGTCAAGCGCGGCCTCCAGGCACTCACGTTCCGCAAGCGCCGCACGATGCTCCGCACGGACCCGCCCGCGCCACCGCCCGCGCCACCGGTCGTCGTCGCCCCGGCGCCGCTGCTCGAGGAGCCCCCGCTCGACGCGGCGCGCGCGCCGAAGAAGCGCCGGAAGCAGCCCATCGTCGTCGTCGAGTCCGAGGACGACGATGCTTCCGCGCCCGCGCCCGTGCCCGTGCCCGCGCCCGCGCCCGCGCCCGCGCCCGTGCCTGCGAAGCGCGCGTCGGAAGACGACGTGCGCGCGCCCGCGCCGAAGAAGCTCAAGGCGCTCGACGCGGACGAGGAGACGCTCGTGGACCCCGAGCCCAAGCCGAAGCGCGCGGGCAAGAAGCCGCGCGCGCGCAAGGTGCCTGTGCCGCGCAAGGCCGAGCTCGAGCTCGTGCTGCTCGAGGTCGTGCACGCGGAGCTGACGCCGGAGCTCGCGCCGTCGAGCACGGTCTCGCCGACGCCGACGCCCGAGCCGCCGCGCGGGCCGCCGCCGGACCCGTTCGCGGAGGGCGTGTGCGAGGACGACGAGGACCTGTACTTTGCGCGGCTCGTCCTCGGCGGCGCGCCTACGGACGACGACGGTGCGCCGCCGCCGGACGCGCTGCCCGCGCCGCTCCGCGTGCACGTCACAGGCGCGGCGCGCACCGAGGGCTACTACAAGATCCACCACGCGGAGAAGGCGGCGTACGTCGCGCAGTACGTTGCGCGCGTCGCGGCGGTGGAGGCCGCGCCCGCGGCGGAGGAGGCTGCGGCGCCCGCGGCGACCAAGTCGAGCTCGCGCAGCAACCGCGCGAACGCGCGGCGGCGCGCGCAGGGGCTCGAGGAGCTCGAGCAGGTGCAGCGCGCGCTCGCGCTGTCCAAGGGCGAGGCGGGCGAGACGCGCAAGTACAACCAGCTGCAGACGCGCAAGAAGCACCTGCGCTTCGCGCGCAGCCCGATCCACGCGTGGGGCCTGTATGCGATGGAGCGCGTGGGCAAGGGCGAGATGGTGATCGAGTACGTCGGCGAGGTCGTAAGAGGCGCGGTCGCGGACCGCCGCGAGAAGGCGTATGAGCGCCAGGGGATCGGGAGCAGTTATCTGTTCCGGATCGACGAGGAGCTTGTTGTTGACGCAACGAAGAAGGGCAACCTAGGGTGAGTGGTGTGTTTTGTGCTTGTGGGGAGGGTTGCTGACGGGCGGCAGGCGGCTGATCAACCACTCGTGCGACCCGAACTGCAACGCGAAGATCATCACGATCAGCGGCGAGAAGAAGATTGTGATTTATGCGAAGCAGGACATCGAGCTCGGGGACGAGATCACCTACGGTGCGTCGCGAACTGTGGGGGAGTGTGGATGGATGCTGACAAGTGCGGGCCACAGACTACCACTTTCCGATCGAGGAGGAGAAGATCGCGTGCTTGTGCGGGTCGGTCAAGTGCCGCGGGTTCCTCAACTGAGCTTCGGCGGCTCCCTCGACTGGACGTGCGGCTCTCCCAACCGAGTGTGCAGCTTCCTCAACCGAGTGTGCAGCTTCCTCATCTGAGCGTCCGCGGCGGCTGGTCTTTTTTCTCTCTCTTGCTTTCTTTCCGTGTTTGTGCACATATGCGCTCCCCCCTCCAATCTTTCTAGACCGCACGCTGTGAGACGATGTATTCGTTGTAGAGCCTACTATTTTTTCTGATGACGATACTCTCACGTGAGGGGAACTACTCGTAACTTCCACCACCGAGGGCTGAGTCGTCTGACGCACCATGTCGCCCATATCGCCAAGACACATGAGCTCTCTGCAGCGTATCGTCGACGAGCTGCGCATGTCGAACGCGACGGCACATGTTGATCGTCTGCCTCGTGTGTGAGCTGTACGGAGAATAGCAGCTGCGGAGCGCAAAGCAACAACCGAAAACATTCCTCACCTCAGCTCACACGTCAACAATCGTCACCTCGGCCCATATGCTAAAGCCCGAGTCATCAAAGAGCCCACTGTATCTTACTGCCCGCAGGCCCGTCAGAGACTATCCGACTGCGTAAAGGTTCCGTCGGACCGGAACCGACGACACGTCTCAACTCACANNGGACCCGAGCAAGCATCTCCTTGCCTTCTCCCCACCATCGTCACCCGTCCACGACAGCAAGAACGTGCTCACTGTCTCCCGAACGCAAGCTGCGGACAGTGGTATGCTGCGGCTTTGCTCGCTTCCGAGGCCTGGTCCTGCATCTGTGCAGTCTGAGGCATTTATCTCCACCTGCTTCCACGAGCCCCGAGCCTTGCTTGGGCAGAATTTTTGTTTGGCTTGTTTGGCGCAGTATTTCGTGGAACAAACCGCAGCTCTAAGGAACCCTGAGTACGAGCATTATCGGCGACTTTCGCATGCATGCCGGACGGCCGACGGACCCGAGTTCCCCATGCCGATCGCCTCGCCGCCGGCAAGAACATGCCCGAATGCACACTGCACGCTACAGCTCTGCTCGGACCTTATGTCTACCTATATGTACTTCTGCTACACTCGCGGTCTCGCTGGGATCAAGCAAGCTCGAAAGGAGCTGTCCTGATGCAAATGCCCTCGCTCTATGGGGAACGCGACTTTCTGCTGGCACAAGCGGTGATCGTCTGTATCTCCGCTACCACTACGTCAATATTCCTTTGCTGCGAACACGCCGCAGCTCAAAAACTCCGCAGCCACACCAAATACACGTCCACAAAACCACGTATATACGCCGCGTTTTGGCACATAAACAAGGACGTGCACTATCAATCCTCACCTCCTATCTCCATCCACCATGCCACGCTTTCGCCTTCGTGTCCAGGCCACGCATGTATTCGCGCTCACCTCCGTCTGCCTGCTGGTTATCCTCACTCTCCGGTGGCCTTACGTCTTCTCGCGCGCTGTAGGCGGGCCCGACGGCACCCACCCCCTAACATACACGGGCCTCCCCATCGACAACTTCGCCTTGTCACCAACCCCACCAGATTGGTTGTCTACACCCGCGCCTACGCCGCTCGTCCTCCGCGTCGCCATCATCTCGCACCCTGCCGAGGCCTCTCGGCGCGCGGCGATCCGCGCGACGACACTTGCCTGCGTACCGAGCGCGGAGGTCGACATCGAGTAGCGTTTCTTCATTGGCGCCGCGCGCCGGAAGTGGTGGAAACCCTGGCAGCCGTCTGCACCGGCCATGGATGCCGCTATGGCACGAGAGATGGCCCATGAGGGTGACATTATTCGGCTGGACATGCCGGATACCGGTGAGGGACTCGGCACGAAGCGCTGGACCGCGCTGCAGTGGGTGCGTTCCTCTTCCCTTCTCACCCATAGTGTGCGCCGTAGCTAAGATATGCTATCATAGGCGGCCGAGGCGCGTGCGGACACGTACGACTGGTTCTTCACAATGGATTCGGACTCGTTCGTGCGCTTCGCCACACTTGCCAGGCGCGCTGCACACACCCGGACCGAGCTGCGTGCGCCCCGCACGAGCGACGTGCTCTTGGGGCAAATGCTTTCGAAGGACCACCACTGGAGGACGACGGTGCATGTTCCTACCAGCGCAAGGCTGGGTACCAAGGCAGATGACTATCGCTGGTGGTCTGGTGACGAGATGGTCCGTGGGGCTCAATATGAGTACCCCGTCGGGCTCGGATATCTTCTCAGGTATGCCCTTGCTTCCCCTCTGCGCTTGCTGTCTGACAGTGGTGAGATAGCTCGCACCTGGTGGCGCGGCTCACTGCACCCGGCGTGCACCTCGCGCACAACGTCACGTACCCGTTCGACGACTGCGTCATTGGCGCGTGGGTGCAGGAGGTCGCCAACAGCACACTGGTCATCGACGACTGGGATGGATTCCACGACCCGCTGCGCCACGGCTGGAAGAATGCAGAGCTCACCTGGGACACGGTTGTAATCCATCATCTCGACTCGCGCGAGATGCGGGGGCTGAGAGAGATGCGGGCGTTTGCGGGCGAGTGGGAGGCGTAGGCGCGGCCAGAATGTGGGAGGTTGACAGGCGGCTTCACCTTTCGGCTTATACTGCATAAAATTACATAGCCTGCGACGAATTCCGCACACTGTTATGGTATGCACAGTGGGATACTGTTAGAAAAGGGCAGATGGAATGGCTTGAGGGCTAAAGCCGAAGCCGAAGCTAGGCTGAAGCTACGCTCGAGGAGCTTGCAGCCGGACCGGTGTGCGGCTTTTGGAGCCAACTGAGGCCAGACGGTGGTCCGAGTGAACACACTTGCCTGCGGACAACAAAGCACGTGCCGCAGTTTTATTTTTATTCTTTCTCTGCGCAGTGTGTACATGACTGGGCTGCTGTCAGGTTGTGCGTATTGTGATTCACCGCTAGGCGAGTTGCGTACAACACCTTCAATGCGAACTTCCGCTAGGTGTTGCAATCAACTCGGCGGGTCCGAGTAAACTTCCTTGCCTTCTTCCCCGCTTCATCGCCGCGCATCGACAGCAAGAACATGCTCGCTCTCCCGTACTAAGCTGCGGTCAGGGGCATACGGCGGGCATGCTGTATCATCTATCAGCACACTTTGAGGCGTCAATTCCCACCTGCTTCCGCGACTCGGAGCCATGGATCTCCTTTGGGCGGAGTCCGGATATGGCAGCTGTCTGACGCAGTATTTCGCGCAATCGACCGTAGCTACAATCACAATGGGAGACTCGGAGTATCGTGGCATGGCGGACGTGTCATGGATCCGAGTCGTCCTTTGACTTGCCGAGTCGCCCTTCCCGAGTCGCCCTTCCCGCGTCGTTTCCGATCATGATCGCCTCGCAGGCCGGCAAGAACATGTTTGAATGTGAGTAAACTGCGGGCGGTTGCACGCTACAAATTTGCTTGAAGCTGATGTCTGATGACAGATTTTGCAATTCGAGATCGAGCAAGGTGCGGCGAGCTGCGAGGCGGTGTGCAGAGGCGGAGACGTGGCTCTCCGCTGGCATCCGAGGGTATATCAGGTACTTCCACTGCTACGATGCCAATGCCGATGCTCCAAAGCTCGGAAACTGTGATCACGTAGAGACACGTCGGTCCTCCAGCATATTTCATTTCCAGCATCCGACGCCGTCATCCTCCCCTCGCGCCCAGCATGCGCTCCCACCCTTCCCGTCCATCTCTCCGCCACGCCCTCCTCTTCGCTCTCACCATCGCGGCCCTCCACCAACTCGATGTCACCCGCCTGACTGTGCGCGCGCGCTTCGCACGCCTCTCGTACTGGTGGTCCGGCGCCGCGGCGGACCTGGTGACGCACCAGAGCACGCTAGGCATTGCAGCCGAGATCTACGTCACGAACCTCGCCCGCCGGAAGGATCGGCGGCACAACATGACGGTCCTCGCCGACCGTCTGGCGCGCGGTTCAAGTTTGTGGACGCCGTCGATTCGTCCTCCGAAGCGGCACAGAACATCCTCGACCACGTCCGGCACTTCCGCAGCACCCCCGCATCCGCCCAAAGGTTCAGGTGGCCCGCCCCGGACGCGCCGGTTGTATCTTTGGACTGGGACCAGCCCATCCCTGAGGGTATTGTGCTGAACAAGTCTGTCCCCCTTACCGCCAACGACCGGGACAACTCGCCGCGGCATTATTCAAGCACCACCAAGAGCCGCTTCATCCTGGACGTCAAGCAGACGGCGTGCTACGAGTCCCACCTGCGTGTGCTGAGGCGGATAGCCGCGCTCCCTGGATCGGGCCCCAGCAGCGGCGGACGCATCCGCGCGGCGGACGTGGGCATCATCTTCGAGGACAACATTGACGTGGAATAGGACTTTCGTGCGCGCCTTCAGGGGCTTTGGCCCTCGCTTCCAAAGACGTGGGACATGGTCTTCTTCGGTGCGGATCCCCTTCTGGCCAGCAATGACGGTCGTTTGACTTTGCGCTCCATAGGGCGGTGTTGGTCCAACGAAGCGCAGAATCTGGCCCGCGCCGAGTACACCCCCACTGGCTCACACAACACCACCGCCCTTCGGCTGTCCAGTGCCCCCATATGCGCACACGCGTATGCGGTGTCTGTCCCGGGCGCGCGGAGGCTGCTGGCGCACCTCGAGTGCCCGCCGTTTGCGTACAGCCGGCAGATGGATGGGCAGTACTACTGGCTGATCAAGTCGGGCCGCATCCGCGCGTTGTCGCTTACGCCGGCCATTGCGATCCAGCGCAAGTTCGACGCGAGCGACATTGCGAACGCTGATGAGACCTTGAAGTGGACTGAGGGCCTGTACAGACCTACGTTGGGCAGCCTGGACTGAGCTTCATGGGAGAAGCTTGAGTTTGTGCTGTAATTAGCCATCAGGGAGCCCATCTCCACCACAACGCGTTCCGAACTGCAGATGTTGTTGGTCGGTGTGCTTTGTAAAACCCGGCGGAGTGCGTTCCCAGCGTAGCTCCTGTAGTCTGAGACCAATGAAGTATACAC
>LCTX01001240.1:0-14925 GCA_002233555.1 Limonomyces culmigenus | reverse complement strand
AGCTTCGGTATTCGTCTCAAATAGCATCCCTTTGGTCCTCTTATGGCCATATACATCGTCTGAAGCTCGCTTCAGCAGAGGGTCAGCCGCAAACGCTCATCCTGAAGTCCATTCATCCCCCAGCGCGGCGCGCGGGTACGGCGGATGAATCCAATATGCGCAAGCTACTGTCGTATGAAGTAGAACGCTTCTTCTACCAGAATCTTTCCTCTCGTTTGCCATCGCAGGTCAAAGTAGCCAGGTCATATCAGCTAAAGCCTGCGTTGACGACCGCAAGCGGAGGCAATCTGCTACTCGAAGATCTGAGTCCTGGCTTCCCTCACCCAGCGCGTGGCTGCTTAGGCCTCGAAGCTACACAATGTGTTCTACGCTGGCTCGCTGGATTTCATTCCACGTTCTGGAACATTCATCTGGAGAGTCAGGCGGGCTCGTCGCCGTTGAACCTAGTCCCTCCTCCTCTGCAAGTACCTCCAGGGGGGAGCATGACGCGGTTACAGGAGATTGGAAACGGCGTGTGGGATCAAGGGACGTATTACTACCTTGATACCCGGACGGAGGAGATGGCGTCGTTGGACGAGGACGGCGAGGACGGTTGGATTGTGTCATGGGCTGGAAAGGTGAGCACCAACAGCTCGCAACCTGCTTCATTTGTCTGACCCTAATATACAGGTCAACGAAGCTTTAGTGCTCGCTCGCAAGAAACACTCTACTCTCGTCCATGGTGATGTCAAAGGGGCGAACATTGTATTTTCCCACTCGCCGTTCCGAAAGCCCGACCCCAATGCACCGCTACTTGGATGCGCCCTGTACGACATGCAATATGTGGGTGTCAATCCTCCCACCCACGATCTTGTCTACTTCCTAGGGACTTCCGTATCCTCATCTCTGCTCAACGGCGACGGCGATCGTCAGCTCTTGGACTTCTATTTTGCCGAGCTCTCGAAAAGTCTTCCCATGGGCACGGCATATCCACGTCGGATATTTGACGCTCACTGGCAGCTAAGCATCGTCGACTGGGTCAGGTTCATGGCCGGGTGGGGTTTCTGGGGAAACGACCGGTGGGCAACCAAGCGGGCCAAGGAGGTCGTCCAGGAATGGCAGGGTTCTGGATTTGACGCCCTTCTCAAGAAGCTGGATGTTTGATTTCTTCATATTGGGGACATGGTATGGATGACCAATGCTCGCCACATATCGACGCTTTTCGTCTTTCTTTTCCGGGCACCCTTCCCGCAGCACGCCATCCATGACGTCACGCGACAACTCTCTCGCAATCGCTCCGATGCTTTGGAGCGGGTTCTGGACTTACCATAACGCAGATCTGTCATACATATATGTAGAGCCGACCGATGCACCACTTTCCGAAACTTACCGCACCTTTTGTCCTCCGCACCCTCTTACAGCCCAACGTCCGCTACCGATCCTCTACGATGAGCATGCCCGACGAGCAGATCCACCCTCACGCCACTGGCGTTGCCGCGAAGACGGTCGAGGCACGGCAGGCGCCTCAAGAGCTCGTATTCTACGCAGGCTGGTTCTGCCCGTTCGTCCAGCGTAGTTGGATTGCACTCGAAGAGAAGGGTGTGCCATACCAGTACAAGGAGGTCAACCCGTACAAGAAGGAAAAGTAATTTGGCAGCACTCTACCGTTGTGGTGGTATAACTGATGAAGTGTTCTGAAGGCACTTCCTCGACATCAACCCCAAGGGTCTTGTTCCCGCTCTCGAGTACAAGGGCCGTCCGTTGAACGAGTCGATTATCATTTCCGAGTTTGTGGAGGAGGCCTTCCCGGACCACAAGCCGAACCTCCTCCCTTCCGATGCGTTCGAGCGTGCCCGCGTTCGGCTGTGGATTGACCACATCAGCAAGAAGGTCATTCCGAGCTTCATGAAGACCGTGCAGGCACAGGGCGAAGATGCGGTTAAGGTGGGACGGGATGCGCTGAACCAAGGCTTGAAGGAGCTTGCCGATCAAGTTAAAGGCCCCTTCTTCCTCGGAGAGGAGTTCAGCCTGGTCGACCTGGCTATTGCACCTTGGGCTGTCCGTGACTACATCGTCCAAGAGCACCGCGGCTACGATCGCTCACAGGCCGGCGAGAAGTGGTCAAAGTATGCTGAATCCTTGGCAAATCGGGACAGTGTGAAGAAGACGTCGAGTGTTAGTTGGACTCGACGTTGATGTGATTGGACGCTAAACATCCGCTTTTCTGTAGGAGCGCCAGTACTATGAGGAAATCTACGATCGCTACTTGAAGAACGAGGCTCAGAGCGAAGTTGCAAAAGCAACCCGGGCTGGACAAGACCTACCTTGAGTGGGTAACTGTCTCATCATGTACAAGTCGAATGTAGCCAGTCCCTCATTTGTTCGAGCACGCGTAAGGTGTGAAAGTGATGCTACATTCCCTATGGATACAGTGCGGTATACAAGAAAGCTGTCTATGCGGGGGTCGAAGGAGGTAAAAGGGTCGCAGTAGATGCGAGGTGGAAGCAAGTGAGCGGCTGCAGCGTGCAAATGGCAGGGGTGACGCGGCGCGGGTGGGGCAAATGAGCGGCAGGGGGGGCAGGGTATGGCCAGGCAGAGCAGATGAGGGCGCTCAAAGAGCGAAGAAGAGGGTGGTGGCTACCGTGACCGCGATGACCAGAGCACCGGCGGGACCACGAGTCGAGGCGCTGTTCGACTTGGCGTATTCCGGGAACGCAGCCGCGTATGTCACCAGGGCAGGCGCGGGGGAGGACACAGCCGGAGGAGCGGACTCGTTGGCGACCGGCGCGGGAGAGGCGGAAGCGGATACGAAGGAGACCGTGACGGACTCAGTTGCTTCCGGCAGGACACTGGCAAGGGTGGAGGTTACGAACGGTGCGGACGCCTGATGACAACATCAGAATGGAGTAGATCGGGTGGAAGGTCAAGGAGACTGACCCCTTCCACGTATTTGCACGAGCGCAAGCAGATGCGCTTCTCAACACCGGCAATCTCAGCAGGGATGGGAGTAGCTGAAACGGCGAGGAACACTGAAATGTCGTAAGCACATTGTATGTTCCGATCGGATCGGAGTTGTACTCACGGTTCGCAAGCATGGCGAAGAGGCCAAAGATGAAAACAGCACGGCAGAACATGTTTGATGTGTTGTGGGTGGGGGTGGAGGGAGGACTAGTGGAGGAGGGCGCGGGCGGGTGGAGGATGTCGCAGGCGAGGATCGCTGATTTGAGCAGAGCACACTGTCGGCCTCTATATGTCTACACAAACCTCAATGGTTGGACGAATGCGGCTGGACGCTTGGTCGCCTTCGCGCGAGCTGCCGACAAGCGTCCAGCCAAAAGAGGACAAGGCGTCGTCACTGCATCCAGGGCGTGCCGTTATCTTGACTGCCTACCCCGGTCCGGGCCGACCTCGGGGCACATTGTCTCCGGTGGACGGGCACATTGTACACATGGCGGCACTTGATCATCAAAAACGTGTTGCTACGGAGAGTATAGAGTACAACATGTCGTGAAGTGATCAAGGGCTATTGATCACACATATCCGACGTTCGCCTCTTCTTGCTTGCGGCGACCGTCCTCCTGCTCGGAGGGGATGGACTGGAGGGAACCCTGTCGGCATTGCCGTTGTTGAGAAGGCTCCGCCAAAATTCACCCAGATCTGATGGACTACGACAAGTCTCCGGCCTGGAATTGCTTCGCCCAGGTGTCCGAAGTGGCGAAGGTGTGACTGAGCCTGCTTTGCGACGAGGGGGTGTAGTGAGGCTCGATGCAAATGTGAATACGTCCTCCTACATCAATATGTCAGCGCTGCGACTGTACGTTCTTGCGTGGGACCACTCACTGCATGTTCGTCGGATGCCTTCCTCCGCTTGCCTGGCTTGATGATGCGCACAAAGTCACGAGCCAGCGCTGCGCCAATAGCTCGGTCGACCTCGTCCCTGGTATGGCTGGGAAGCACTAAAGCCGGATGATGGAGCTCTCCTCTGCCACAGAAGACTTCTCCGTCGTGGTCTGGTCCGGATGTGTTGGCAGTTCTCCGTTGGGCGATGAGCGCCAGTGAGGCACATTCAGTCGAGGAAGACATGGACAAAGAGGTGATAACAGAAAGAGAGACGAGGAGTGACGGATGGAGGGCCCGGACAGTCCATCGAGTACGTATAAAAGGATTGTGAACAAAGGCATTGTGGTTGGCCACAGACGCAAGTAGTTGTGGTAGGCCACAATAGTCTAGGGGCTCCACCGAGATCGAACGGACATAGGAACTTTGTGTCATAGACACTGTCTAATGCGGCAGTCGATCACATAGTGTCCTGAGCATAGCTTTGGGAGATGACAACAACAAGTGGACCATCGTACGCATGGCTTGCGCATGGCCCAACACACGCCGCTCCGCGTTCAATTTGGAGGCATAGTCGGGACGGTTGATGGAGCATCCAGGGCTAGGTCACACTGAGGCAAAGCTATCTCGGGGCGTTGAGCACAACGACAAGAGAGAGATGAAGGTGTAACAGGAAGATGATGGGAGAGTGGAGGAGGCAAACAGACGCCCAGGCCGCCGAGTTGCTCTCTTCTCTCATGCCGCCGGACCCGATACCTCGACTGCGGGCCCTTGGCGGGCCCGCCTGCTAAACTGCGTCGCCGAGCGTGACTCGAAATGTAGATAGATATGATTAACGCTAGTACTCGTCCTCCCATCTTGTGTTCTCTCCGCCATGTCAGACTTGCACACCATCTTCGTCGACCCTCGTCCGAACGCCAACCCACACATCCCAGACGAAACCACTTACATAGCCATTCATCCCATCTCTCTATGGCCCATTAGCACTATACCATCAGTGTATGTCTTTCCGGCAGAGATGGACCACGGAAGGCTCGTAGAGGCGGTCAAGGACGTGTCGGCTGTGTGGCCCACCATCGCGGGTCGCTACGTTCGTAGAGAGCGTCCTTCGGATCCAAACCTATGTGCGTTTTGTGTACGTCTATATGTAGCTATATCAATGAAGCGCGCTAACATGCCTCTCAGATTGACTTGACTGGCTCATCTATCCCCTTTACGACCCAGACCATAATAGCTGAACGAGCTTTCGAGACCAAACATGTTATTCAACCCTCTCTACAACCGTACACGAGCACTCTCGACCCTACATACCACATGGCGAATCATGACCAACCTCTCTTGTCTCTTCGTCTCACGACCCTGTTACCCTCCCGCCGAAGCGTTCTGGGCATCACTTGGGCACACATTCTCGGTGACGGCAGCACGTGCAACACGTTCATCCAGCATCTTTCTTTCTTCTACGAGAACGGCCCAAACGCAAAACTCGATGTGAAGCAGATGCCGACCTTCTTCCCTCACATCACGATGTCGACCTATCCGCCAACGGAGAACATGCTCGGCACTTATCAAGTCAAGCAGGTCTATCCATCGCATCTCCCGGTCGACGCTCAGAAGGGATACGCGGCGGCAGCGTCAGGATCGGAACCCTTATTGGTGTCGCTGTCGCGACAAGAACTCGACGCCATGGTGCATGAATGCAAAAGCGAGGGCACAGACTTTCTATCTACTCAAGATGTGCTCAGTGGGTGGTGGGTGACTGTTCTACAGAGGGCAGGTAACAATGTGAAAAAGCTGATATACACTGTTAATGTCAGTTCATGTGGCCTCGACATGACTGGATGCTGAGTGTTTTGCAGTATCGAAGTTACCACCGAAGCAACCCCCTTCTCCCCCCGAACCTACCCACGCTTGCCGGCAACGTAGCCCAGATGCTTCAAATTAAGCTTCCTTCAGCCATGCCGACATCCAGTTCCCCTGGGACGAATAACACAGCTACGGCACTTGCCATTCGTTCGGGAATCAATAAGTTACGGCAAGACCCGCAATTGACGATTGACTGGCTGAGCGCGATCGCCTTCCGTCTGGAAGAGGCCGCGGAGGAAGGAAGAGGCCAGCTCGTCGTTCCCGTTGACGGAGAAGCACTAGTCAACTCTAACCTCCGGTATGTACCTCGTCCTCCGAGTGGTGCGGGCGCTCAATCAGGATCACAGTTACAACTGGGTCATGTCGTTTGGCTTCCCATGGGATGAAACGAGCTTCCACACGGCCTTCTCTATGCCTCGGTTCCTACGCGTCTACGAGGCGAATCCTGACCGAGGGAAGAAGTACGGCGAAACGAACGTCGAGCTGATATTCAACGTGGTGAATGGTGAGGAGCGCCGTCTGGTCGAGGATATCATATCTGAGGATCGGAAGCGGTGGGCTACCAAGACTGTATGATGGCCTGAAGAACTCCTTGTCGATTAGTGTGTTGGGCAATAGAGAGTTGTTCAAGTGCGTCTGGGTGACGGGTGCAATCATGTCTGTTTGACGGAACTAATGGTCTTGGCGTCGAAATCAGGCCTCTCCTTCTTGCTCTTCTCCTTTCTCGGGCGTCGCGATACACTCTGCGTACCCAACGCTCTTCACCAGAGCGGTACGAGTTGTGGACGTCATTCTTGTGGGCGTTACGTGATGCGTCATGTGCTAGGAACTGCTATGAGGCGTGGTTCAACTTGCCCTCCTGCCTCGCTCTCGCTATCCGTTCGCCTGAACAGGCCTGCGCAGCTCTCATATCCAACCAGATAAGAGAATTGAGCAGTTCTGAACTGCCGTCGAACATGGTTCTCGTGTCGAGTCAGCCACCATCTGAAGACGGTCGCGACATAGTGGCCGGAGATCTGTCCTCGTTTGTGCAGGACGACGAGTACTACTGTCCGGACGTCGTGGTCGCGGTATGACCTGCTGCTCCATGAACGCATTCATACCTGACGCTTTTTAGGTCGAAAACGTCTTGTTTCGTATTCCTGAGATCATCCTCTCCCAGTCCTCGACGTTCCAGGAGAACTATCTCCGCCCACACCTCGCTCAACCTGTCGGCGGCGAAACCGACGTATCACGTCTACTGCATCTCGATGGAGTGTCTGCAAACGATTTCAAGCAGTTCCTGCGCGTACTGTTCCCTCTGTGGGTGGACTCTGATGGCTGTGCCCGTCGTCAGTACTGATGCTCAATCAGGCAGCACGGCGTTAGACGCACTCTCACGTCTGACGAATACATGTCTACTCTGAAGCTGTCTACTCTGTGGAACTATACGTCTGTCCGTGCAGCTTCCATCGATGCACTGGCTCCACATGCCAACGACGACCCGATCCTCAAGATCATCGCCGCTCAGAAGTACCGGATCCACGACTGGCTCGTTCCGGGCGTGAACTCTCTCGCGCAGCGCGAGGAACCTCTTACAACGGCCGACGTTGAGCGCTTCGACGTACTCGGCGACGCCAAGGTCGTGATGGATCTCGTCCTCAAGATTGCTCGCATCCGCGAGAGTTTTGTGCTGGAAAAGGCGTCGTCTTCAGTTCACCGCACCTCCACCTCCGTGTCATCCGCCAGCCTCGACCCTCAAGCATCCGGCCGCCGCCAACATGACTTCACTCCGTGCATCTGCACTGTATTCGGATGTGAGCCCGACGGGCGCTCCACAGCAGAAGTGGTGGAAGAACGAAGGCTTCTCGCCGAGGAGCAAGCACGGGAGTCCGCTGCACATGAGGCCAAACTTGCAGCAGAGGAAGCCGAGCGCAAGCGCAAGAGGGCCGACGCAGACGCGGAGAAGAAGCGGAAGAAGGACGAGGCCGCGGCGGAGCGCAAGCGCAAGGCGGACGAGGCCGAGGCGGAGCGCCAGCGCAAGGCGGCTGAGGCGCGTGCGCAGGAGGCGGAGCAGCTCCGGCTCAAGAATGAGGAGGCTGCCGCCGCGCTGCTCAAGCGTCAGCAGGAGGAGGCCGCTGCGGCCGAGCGCAAGCGCATTGCGCAGAAGAAGGCTGAACGCGAGCGTCGCGAAGCGGACGAAGCAGCCCGTCTGCGCGAGGAGGCCGAGGCCGCCGCTGAGCGACTCGAGCGCGAGGAGGCGAAGCGCGTGGCCGACGGGGAGAAGAAGAAGGTGGAGGAGGTTGATCGCCTGGTCAAGGAGGTAAAGGCGCTCGAGACGGAGCTGGCGGCCGCCGAGCGGAACCTCGACAGCGCCGAAGTTCAACTCAAGCCGTGGAAGGAAAGAGCGGACGCCATGAAAACTTTGGCTACCAAGTTAGAGGAGGCGAGGGAGGCGAGTGGCAACGACGCCGTTGCGAAAGCTAGAGCGGCCACTGCTTGTCGTAAGGCCACTTCTGTCGCAAAGTATATTGCTCCCTATATCAACGCCGTGGATGACGCGACCTTCAAGAGAGACGTCATACAGGGCCAACTCGACACCCGGCGTCGAACCTTGGGTGACACGACGGTCCTGTCGGCCACTGGAACAGATTGCCGCCTACAGTGAAGAGCCTGGGGCTCTATGCAACTGAGATTTCCACCAGCGAGACAACATTCCTTGTATTTCTGGTTGTCTTATCACTACAGTGTCAGAAAATCAACACGGCTTACACTGTCAACATGTCTGCGAGCCGTGTCGAGTCTTGTTCAGCATGGATGTGAGCAGAGAAGACATATCGCATTATAAAAGAAAGTAGCAGCCGCCCTACCCAAACACCCTCCTCGGCCAAACCAACCACCCCGCACCCCACCTCCTCACCGCGGGCACAGGCGACACCGGCGGCGCGCGCACGAACAACTTCACGCGCTGCTTCTCCGCCTCCGTGTCCGGCGCCAAGCGGCTTATGAGCCTCACGAGCGCGCGCTCGCCCGCGCGCATCAGCATGCTCTCGCGCGTCCACACGCCCGTCGTCCACACGCCGAGCGTCCCCATCCCCTCTCTTACCCCTCCCCGATCAGAGGCACGGAGGCGGGCCGCGAGGACGACATCCGTGAACACGCGGTCGCCGACGACGAGCAGCTCGCCCGGTCCCACGGGCACCGGCCGCGCGGCGAAGTACGCGCGCACGCCGGCGGTACACGCGTGTGCGGGCTTGAGCGCGCCGTGCCGCAGCACGGGCGCGCGGAGGTGGTGCGTTACGGACTCGGACTGGATGTCGCCGAAGTCGCGGCGGGTGCCGGCGGAGTTGGAGACGATGAGGACGTTGCCGGGCCCGAAGACGGCGCGGCACTCGGCCCACGCGTTCTGCGGCATTGTGAGCATGCTATGCACGAGGGGAGGACGCGCGGGGAGACGGACCGTGAGTTCGGGGACGAGCGTGTCCTTGTGCGGGAGCGTCTGCGCTCGCTTATAAGCACAGCTCCAAGGACGTATGCGAGAACAGATACTACCAGACAGTTATCCTTGTCGAACACGGCGCCGCGGTATCCCGCGCGCTTGAGCGCGGCAAAGTCGAGGTGGCGGATGTCTGGCTGGGTGCGGTAGTCAGGTCAGGCGCGTGCGTCCGCCCTCCTACACATACCGGGCACGGATATCGACGGGAGGAGTATGCGTGGGCGCACGAGCGCGTGGAGGACGACGAGGATCCCGGGCACGTTGAGCATTATCGCCGTCGGTGTGCAAGCATGCGCCACGCTCCCTCCCTCTTGCCCTCCACGACGATGGACGACGACTTCTTCTCTCCCTCGGGCGCCGCCGCCGCCGACGACTTTGACTTTGACCGCGCGGCCTCGCAGTTCCCCGACATCGACGGCGGCGGTGGTGGCGACGCTGTTCCGAACTTTGAGAACGCGGCGAGCGCGTTCCCCGACTTAGACGGACCGGACTCGGACCTGGCGGCGTTCGCGGCGCCGGTGGAGAAGACGACGGACATGCGGGTGACGGGCGGCGGCGACCCCGAGCTCGACGCGTTCGAGTCGCAGTTCCCCGACCTCGGCGACGTGCCCGTGTGTGCATACATCCGTCTTTAGCCGGCGCACTGACGCACGCACCGCAGAGCCCGCCGCAGCCCGCGTTCGGTGCGACGCCGACGTTCGCGCCGCGCCCGCAGCCGTCCGTGTTCACCGCGACGCCGATCCTCACGCAGCCGCTGCCGGACGAGGAGGAGCCCGAGGTGATCAAGTGCGCTTCCCCTCCCTCCCCCCCCCTCCTCCCCGCACCGGCTGACGGCGTGCAGGGAGTGGCGCGAGCAGCAGGCCGCGGAGATCGCGCGGCGCGACGAGGCGAGCAAGGCGAAGCGGCAGGAGACGGTCGCGCGCGCCGAGCAGGCGATCGACAAGTTCTACGACGAGTACAACGGCCGCAAGGAGCGCACCATCCGCGAGAACAAGTGCGCTCCCCCGCCTTCCTGCCCTATCTCGCGCTGATGTGGCCATACGCAGGGAGGAGGAGGCGGACTACCTCGCGACGCTCACCGACGCCCTCGGAAAGGGCACGACCTGGGCCCGCATCGCCGCCCTCGTCGAGCTCGAGAACAGCCAGAGCAAGTCGCTCGCACGTACTGGCCCGGGCACCACAGACCTGACCCGCTTCCGCGAGATCCTTCTCCGCCTCAAGCGCGAGGGCGACGCCGCGCCGGGTGCGGGTGGGTATTGAGTGGTTGCGTACAAAATCTTTAGTTTGTTGGACACATGGATAATCTATGCTTGTGATACGGAAATCTGATTGGGCTGAGCCATATAAGCATTCATCTAGTCAGCCAGGTTGTGTTGCACGGTCCATGACTACATTCGATAACTCAGATCTATCGAGAGTGACATAGCAAGCAGCAGTCGTCTAGTCGGCGAGGTAGTTGTTGATCCACTCGAACTTTTCTTTCTCGGCTCGCAGCTCGCGGTCGCGGTGTTTGAGCTTTACTATCGTCTTGCCACCTTTGCAAAATCCCGCGCAGTGGCTTCGTCTGAGCTCGTGCTCCCTCCAAATTTTGCAGGTGGGTTTGAGGCATCATTTGTAGATGGTTCGTGGTGGTTTCATAATTTTAGCAGTGCTCAAACAGATTTTGCAAAGGTGGACACGCTGCGGACGACTACGTTTCGGCATCAAAGAAGCTGATGGGAATACGATTGCGTGTACTGAGAAGCACCGAGACTACGAACGCCACCGACCACCCTCCGTTTCGCTCTTTCACGTCGTACATACATGTTGCGATAACTGGTACAGATTTTGAGCACGCAGTTCTTCTTATTTACATTGAAACTCTATGCTCAAACATTTTCAGCTCCAACGGAGTAGCGGAAGGTTGTCAAAACGGCAGTGTCCACCTTTGCAAAATCTTGCAAAGGTGGTGTCGTGATAGTACTTCAAGAACCTCCAGTTCTCGTTTTGAACTTTCCAGAACCCCCAGGCCTGGTTTCACACTGATGGTCTTCAGTGCTGCTACAACAGCTAGAGGCACCTGGATCCTCAATGAGACCCTGACCCGAAGAGATGATGCTGTTGTACCACCATGATCGTCGGCGAGATTGAGCTCAATAGAAATAATCAAGCAGCGTTTCGATCACCAAACCATCAAATAAACAATAGTGGTGCTCTAAGTTAATAAGCCCATAGCCAAGCTCATGGGTCACATAACGGTTGATGGTGAGGTCGCCTGCTGGAAGATATACACACGCGTACAACTGGCATCTTCGCCCTTGTAGCTGATCTGGTGAAGATTAGTACTCAGCACGACATCAGCAAGCAAAAGACGCACCACGGGAATCTCAAGGGTATCGAGGCACTGCGTAAAGTGGTCCGTGTCGCCCTTGAACGCGAGGAACCCCTCCTTGACCGCGAACAGGCCGTGCGTGCCGTTCTCATGCAGGAAGGAGATCGACCCCGTGGCTGGATCAATGTTCGAGTCGAACCGCACGACATTGTCCGTGTGCGCCGGCGAGCTCATGGTCTGCAGCATCCCTCTACTGGCAATCAGCATGACGGCGATCAGATCACAGCGGACACGCACGAGTCGAGGTTAAACAGGTTATATGTCGCGGCCTCGGGCTGCACGCGCAGGAGGTAGTTGGGCTGGTAGTACGGCGACACGAGATTGAGCCCCACGGCGTTCACAGCAGTCGTCGACTTGATTGGCGACGCGAGCAAGTAAAAGTGCTCCTCGAGGTTGAAGTTCTTCTGGAGGTCTGCACGCCGCATTGGGGCCGCGTGTGCAAGAATCGGAAGCAAAATCACGAAAAGAGAGGTGAAAAGGCGGGCGAGCATCGTGAATGAATGGAGGGAGGAAAAGAAACTGAAAGAAAAGAAAGTGATCCTGGGGCCAGCAGGCACATTGGGGCAGGCGCTTTATGGGAGCCGGCGGACGGCCGGCGCAGCGGTGTCCGAAGATCATCCCAGAGGATGGTAGCAGCGCCCCAGCCTGCGGTGATGAACGCAGGAGGAGAGTTTGAAGAGGAGTCCCGCACTGCTGCGGATCTCTGTTTTGAGTTTGCCGGAGTAGCACCGCGGATGCACCGCTCTGGCGTGAGGTCGAGATGCTGGCGCAGTGCTTTGATCACAAAGTACAGTTGATATTCAAGCCCAAGGGTTGTCCTCGCCGCTCGGCATGGACGCTATCTCCTCCTCCGCAACAAGGGTCAGAGCTGCTCATGCGGTAAGGAAACGCCAATCTTACCGAGTCTCGCAAATTGGCTCTTCCGGAGCGTCCGGATGTTCTCGCATGCTGCTAGCATTTGGCGGCCGTCCACGTTGTTCACGGTGGCCTGATTGAACGTGTCGAAATTTCTCCCTGAGTTAGTCCAGACGAGGTAGAGCCAGCAGACGTGGCGATGCGCGCCCCCTGGATATGACCATGCATGTTTCTGACACGTACGGCTGCAGTACAGCGCAACGCTGCATCCTCCACATAGCTTGAGAGTGGCGTTGAAAGGAGGCAGGTAGGGCCGTCGCAGCGGTTCCTACCATCGGCAAACGACCATCGGGCGAACACAGCGAAGGGGTCTGCGTCGCGGATGGCTCTCGCCTCGAGCAATGTGGGCCAAATCTGGTTTAGCAAATTGGTTGAGTTCTGGATACCCGGTAAGGTCACGAGGCAAGCCATGAGCTGTCCAGCGATGCCCTGGAAGTTTTCAAATCGCCTTCTCTCCGCCACCACCACGTAGTCGGGCAGCTTGCCGAAGGTGATCATTACACGGCACAGCATATGGCACACATTCTCGACCGGGTAAGCACGGCTGTTGGATGCCCAAAGTCTTTTCGCGTCGTCGTCCAGGTCGTTGCGCACGATTTCGAGAAGGTTCCTGGCCGCCTCCAGCTCTTCGCTGAACGTTGCACGGTAGCTGGGAGTGTGTTCCATGTTATGCAATTGACCAATGACGACGCGGCATATCTAGTCAAGCAGGCTCGAGCCTCTGCACAAGCTGATTAAGCAGTACGGGACCGCAACCTCGTTCAGCTAACATACGGCCCTTGCAACTTTAGCTTTCCCATCTAGATCTTGTACTGGTCCAGGAATGTAGAGCCAAGTGGCCAACGCATGTAGCGAGCTTGGTCCACCGGGTAAGAGCTCTTCCACAGATCTGGGCCATCTGCCATGTCTTGGGCGTCGGGGCCAGTTTTGTTTGCTGAGTGACTTCTGGAAGACGATGGCCCCCCTGACCACAGTGCACATGGTGGTGATCAAAGACAGAAGCGAGCCGCTCGCCCCGTTAAAAGTGTGCCCTTTAATGCTGCCAGGTGCGGACCGCACTGATTCTGGTCCTTGAACGCAGCAACATATTGAGGGGTCCAGTACCTCGACCAGAGTGTGGATCTGCTGGCGGGTGCGCGACGCGGTGAGGAAGCGCATGGTCACGAGAAAGAAGTCATGGTAGTCGGAGAGGATCAGAGGAGTTCTTGATTTTCGAGCAGTCTCGTTCAGGTGTCGTATGATGCTTCCATAGCATAATATGAGGAGATAGAGGCAGCCCGTGGGTGCATCTGGAGGCTCTCCGAGGGCAGCTACGACGATTTTTGCTGCATCGTGGGGCAAAACATCATCTATGGGTGTATCATAAGGATTTGAGGGCATGTCGACAGATGTTTGCAGAGTCGTTCTGAAGTGACTGCCGCGTCGAGGGTGGCAGAAGGGAAAGGAGTGAATGTGGCGTTCGACGCTTTGTTCCCCATCTCACGCGGGTCCGTACGGACTCCTTCCCGGCCGACGACGACCTTGGCAGGACCAGTGCGCCCCTCTACGAAGTCTACGGTCGTAATATGTGATTGAGGAACTGGAGCTTCGTTAGAGATCGGACTCTCTTGTCATGAGCAAATGAGCTACGTAAGCATCATGTTGGTCACGTCCGTGGATCTCTCAAATGGTAAGAATCTGATAATGGAAGTAAGTGGAAGAATGGTTATAGTAGTGAGTATTGTATCCAATGGTGGTCTCCCAGTACGGTATTATCCAGCCCGAGGGTCATCATCACCGCCTGACATTGTTGATATTTCTTCCTCTGCGCCAAATGTCAGATCCGAACCAAACATCACAAATGGAGGCGCCCACTCAGTCGCAAAAACTAGCTTTCCCGAAGAGCCTTGATGTTTTTGCAAGCCACTTGGAGCTTCTCAGCCGGCACAGACTTCAGAGCCAAGTCAAATTGAACGTTACGCTCTTGTCCAGAGGTGTACCACGCATGGTAGACCCAGCAAACCTTGCGGTGTTCACCGCCTGGGAACGACCAAGCCCCTTTTTGGCAACCAGAGCTGCAGTAAAGCGCAACTTTGCATCCTCCACATCGCTTGAGCTCGACACGGAAGGGCGTAATGCACGAGGGGCCGTGACACTGACCAGTAGAGCTGGTGAACGCCATGCAACGGATAACACCGACCAGATCTTTTTGACGCATTTCCTTTGCTCCAAGTACCATGGCGCGCGCAGTATCTGACACTATGCCTGCACCAGCAACACATGGGAGGCCGAGTAGACAGTGTGCGAGTAGTCCGGCGGTAACTCCAATCAGCCCATCCGCGCTCTGGGCCGCAGCCACCGTAGATGCAAGCCCACGAGACTCCCTCGCCACACACCAAAGCGTGGCAAGTGTCGCAGAGCAGAGCTCTTGCGGATACTAACCACCAAGCAGTAACGTTGTGGCGTAGGATGATGGCGTGTGACAACCCTTTGGTGTCACGCTGAC
>LCTX01001233.1:0-15433 GCA_002233555.1 Limonomyces culmigenus | reverse complement strand
ACGTCCTGGTCCTCGACGCGCACCAGGTAGCCGTCCTTGGACAGCTTGCTCACGTCAAAGTGCACGACCATCTGCCGCGCCTTGGCGAGCCGGACTAGCTCGGCGCGGTCCAGCCCCGCCGGGTCCGCGAGCACACCCGAGCCGTCGATGACCGCGACGGTCTTGTCCTTGGAGAGTAGGATCTCGTTCGAGCCGAGGTCGCCGTCTATGTGGTAGTGTCAGCAAGACTCTCGAGTATTCTGGCGATACACATACCTGGCCCACCGGTCTGCACCTTGGTGATCTCCTCCTCGCGCAGCCCGAGCTGCTTGTAGATGCCGAGCACGTACTGCCGGATCGAGAGGCTCGTCATTCCATACGTGTCGTGCGGGACGCCGCCGAGCGTCTCCGCCGACTTGCCGGTCGTGAACGACTTCCACCATGTCTCCGCGCCGCGCTCACGCGCGTGCAGCGCCGCCCAGTCCATCATGTCCGCCGTGCCCTCTGTATGTACGTCAGCCACCATCTCATTGTCAAATGTGAAGACGACATACCGTCCGGCCCGAAGAAGAGCAGCTCGGGCTCGCCGTACAGGTCCACAAGCTTCTCCTTGATGCCCGGCGAGCGCCCGGGGATGAGCAGGTCGATGATGGCGTCGACGTACTTCTCAAAGCACAGGCGCGGCTCCGCGCCGAGGCTGGGGAGGATCGTGCCCTTGGCACCGCCCTCGGGGATGTCCTTGTTCTTGAGGCTCTGCGTGCTCGCGAGCGCGTAGTTCTCGTCGAACAGGCTGCGCTGGTTGATGCTGTACGCCTCCTTGTTGCGGCTGCGCACGATCCGGATCCCGCCGCGCGCGACGTCGCGGAAGCGCACGTGGAAGCCGCGGAACTCGTTCCCGACCACCAGGAACATGCCGAACGGCTGCACGGGGTACTCCGCCGCGGGCAGGAACGTCGGCGCGAGGCGGAAGGAGAGCGCGACCTTCGTCGGCTGGTAGAAGTTGGTCTTGAGGACGTGCTGGTTGAACACGAGGAGCGCCTCGAGGACGAGCTGCTCGTGCTTGTTCTGCACCGTGCGCCGGATGCGGTCGCGCAGCTCGCCGTCGGCCAGCGGCGCCTCGGTCGTGAGCCGCTGGTAGGACAGCGTCGGCGCGGCGTCGCCGCGCGGGTAGTGCACGTTCGCAAAGTGCACGTACAGCATCCGAACGAGCGCGGGGTACGCGAGCAGCACGCCCGCGATACTCTCGCGTGTGTACGTCTCCTCGCGGAAGCGCTGCCGCACGTCCGCGAGCGCCTGCGCGTGCGCGGCGTTGCCCTCGTCCAGCACGCTCTTCAGCGCGAGGTAGGCGGGCCCGAGCCGGTTGCAGAAATGCTGCGCGAAGATCCACCCGCAGTCTGCGCGCATGAATCAGTGTATGCGCTGTGGTGAGAAGAGGGAGGAGCCGCACAGGCATACGACGCCTCCTGCACGGCGTGGATGTGGCGCCCGCGCTCGTCCATGCCGAAGAACGGGTTGTCGGGCAGGCAGAAGAGCAGGGACGCCTCCTTCATGATCTGGAAGATGCTGGCCTCGATCGGGACCTTCGCGTCCGGGAGCGGGAGCAGGTACAGCGACACGACGCTCACGCCGCACGCAAAGTGCTCAACGTACTTGCGCGCGCTGTACAGGCCGTAGAAGTGGTAGAGGTGGCTGAGCGCGGAGAACAGGCTCTTGGGCGCGCCGGAGCGGTAGCCGATGACGAGCCGCCGCTCGCGCGCGCCCTCGACCTCGAACACGTCGATCACGGGCCCGTACCGCGCGAGCACGTGCGTGACCACGCGCTGGTAGATCGCGAGCGTGTTCGCCGTCGCCTTCTCGAGGAACGCGGCGTCCGCGACGGACCGGATGTCGATCGCGCCGTCCGCCAGCGTCGTCGCCGGCGCGGACGGGAACGCGCACTTGGAGACAAAGTAGCAGCGCAGCTGCTGCGCGGACGAGGCGGAGACGGAGCCGGCCGAGCGGTAAGTCTCGAGCCGGTACGCGAGCGCGGGCGTGGACTTGTCGAGGAAGAGCTCGTCGATCCTGCGTGACTGATGAGTGTATGCTCGGATCGGATTGGAGAAGGGCGTACCGGGCCTCACAAGTAGAGCCGGGGCCGGAGGTGGCGGTGACACCAGGGGCGGAGGTGTGGATGAACAGCGCGCCGTCCTCGTCGACGCGCTCGAGGTCGATCACGAGCTGCGCAGGGTCGCGCTTCGTGTATGCGAGGATCTTGGCGCCGTAGAGGGCGAGGATGTGATCTGCGATGGTCTCGGGGGCGCTCGCGGAGAAGTACGTGTCGTCGATGCCGAGAGCGCCGTAGAACCAGTCGACCTCGGGCGCGACGAGCTCGTGCGGGACGAAGCCCTTCGACGCTACCAGCTCGAGCACGGCCGCGCGCTGGTCGGCCTTGCCCGCGAAGACGGGGGTGCTGTACCCCGGCGCGTTCGACACCCGGTGCAGCCCCGCGTCGCTCGCGTCCGCGTCCGATCCGGTCGAGTACGCGCCCTGGCCCGGGACCGTCAGGTGCGCCATCGTCGTGGGGGGAAGTCTTGAATGGGCGGAGTGGTGGTGGTGGTAGTTGAGGGACGCGATAACGTAGCAGTGACCGCTCAAACACCCCGTTTTATAATTCAACTGGCGGGCGCGTGCCAGGCGCGTCGGATCCTCGAGCTGGTTCCGCGGGCCGGACAGCATGATCCGGGCACCCTACAATGGCCTCTCACTCCGTCATGGGGCATAAATATCGCGAACGTGGCCTCATCCGCACGCCAAGATGAGTGCACGCTTGAGGCCATGGGATCCCGAGATCCGTCTCGCCTTGGGGTGCGGCAAGCAGGCAAGCGGTGGTCCAGACCCGCGAAGCCCGCTGCCGCAGCGGTGGCGGTGCTGCGACTTGCCGAGCCGAGCGTGGCCTCGCAACCTCTCACTTGGCTGTTGGCACAGGTAGGTAAGTAGCAGATTTATACGTTGTGTTCTGATCGCAATGAGGAGTTTTCTCAATTATGGGCATGTGTGGTATATATCGTAACCGCCGCCACACACTCCACAGAATCTAGGCATGCTGGGAAGGTCACAACATATCGTCCCACGTCGTTTCATGGCCCTGACGTCTTCTGCAGAGTGCGGCTCGTCGCAGAGCCTGCATGACCATACGAAAAGCATGTGATGTTGCCACATGTGCTTGATTATATCTCGGGTGTGAGCTGGGTGTACTGGCATGCCTATACATGCAGATTGTTGGCATACGCAACCCTGACAACTGCAGACCTCCATGTCGGAGCTTGGATGCAGTGCGAACTGGTGTGTGTTCATGTGCATCCTAAAGTCTGCCAAGCGGGCCGATATTTCGGTAGCGTAGCCACGTACAGGGCAACGCGAAAGCGCAGCGGTTCTGATATAACAATGTTAGAACACTCCAGGAGGGCTGTGATGCTCACGTACAAAGTGGAGGTAGGGTTGAATGTTCCAGCAAACTCAAAAGTCCATGGTTGTACGTCCGCTACCGCGATCGCTGCAGGATCGATGAGAAATGTCCATGATCCATCCGAGGCAAAACTGCAAATTGGATGAATGTGCGGGCGCAGCTCAGACTGGGCCTGCCAGCACTCCCGCGTAACCCATCACCACCCATCACTGATACTGAGGCCGGTATTCGGACGGGTTGGTCGCATATTCTGTACGACTTGGAGCATAGTAACGACATCGCTGAGATTGTGAAACGGCAAGTAACCACAGTACAACTATTGGCTCGATACATCAGTGGCATGGTCGCCTCGGGATTAAGTCTACTCACATAGTAGATCCTACAGCCGAACGAATATACATCGTCGGCCTTGGTCCTTGCTTCGCCCTGAAGCCGCTGTGGCGAGGCCCATTTGATGTTCATGTCTGCGCCACTGCTCGTGGTAAAACCGGCTATGGTACATCCTTCCAGCATAGCCAGTCCAAAGTCGACCAACACAGCACGGCGATCTTGGTCAATAAGAACATTATTCTGTTCGCTGGTCAGACGGATGACGGGGAAATCAAGTCGGTAGACCAACATGACTGAGATCGCCATAGACAACTGCAAGAGAGTGAAGATGGAGTAGACCGAGCGTGATGTCCGCTAACTGGAAGGACGGTACAGTCAAATATTGTCTTGTTGAGCACATATAGCACTCACCAACCGATAAGTATCTGATGATTCAGTATTGTAGTCGGGCATACTTCTGAACTGATTAAGCGTGCCGTACTTCGCCCAAACAGTGATCAGGTTTGGCAGAGGGTTATCAGGAAACAGCGTCTCGTCGACTCCCAGGAAACGGACTATGCGCGGGTGCTGGAACTGTCTCCAGACTAGCGCTTCGCGACACAATCTCTGATAGTAATGCTCAGCCTTGTCATGCAGTGATAGAAACCATGCACGGTGAGAACCTTGTGCGCCTCACCCATGAGGCGCGGCTTTTGATAGCGACAGCTTGCCCGTTAAAACTACCTCGGTGGATGTCGGCGAACCCTCCGAATATGGCGGGGCCAGGATCCAGAGCGACACCGGAGATGTACAGCGCGCATGGGAGCCGCCTGCGAGTTTGATAAGAACATGGGTTGCTGGTCGGCGGAAGTGGTGGGTGGGTGGAATGCTGTCCAAGTACTAGCGCGGATGAGCTCTATGGATCACTACCTAGAGAGAGAAGACGGTCCGCACCAGCTGAAGCGCATCCAGGATAATCTGCGCTTTCCCGCTCCGTAGTAGCAAGAGGTTGTCAAGTAGCGACCGCACAGACGCGATCGACCTCAGCGCCTCACCGAGAGCTGCAGTCGTCTCTGCTTGCTCAAACTTGTTTGGAGAGAGGCAAGACGAGTAGGCGCGCTCGATGCGGATTCGACCATGGTCGAAAGCGTTCGGATCATCCGTCTCGTCGGCCTGAGGGTCGCCAGGAATCTGCCAGGCGTCGGCGATGGCGAGCGAGGACGTCGCACTGATGCTCTCGAACGCGCTCATGACGAGCGGAGAGAGAAAGGTGGTGGTGTAGGCGCCTAGTGCACACGCTGGCGCAGCGCCTCGTTCATATGAGAGGGCAGTGCTTGAACCCTAAAGCACTCGAATGGTGTATTTATGATACATGGGTCAAAAACAGTAGTACATGGCTGTGCCTACTGCCGTATCTGAATGAGGAGATGGAGTTAGTACATGAGCCTCTCGTTCAGAGAGTGACCACCCATGCGTACCTTCGTCATAGCAAAATTCAAGCCTACTCCCAACGGTTCCAGAGTTGAAAAACTGACGTTCAAGAGCTAGAAATTTTGCTGTAGATGCTGATTAGGATGGGCGAGTTTGAAACAACTTTTATGACGGACCAGGGCATCAGTGCACCGACGACGAGAGGGTAACACGAGTAGCATAGTTTGAGCCTTCTGAGCAGATCTCTGTGGACTACGAGTACTGTTCAGGCTAGGTCGCGCCAATATGCGGAGTCCGTCGTCGCAGAGAGCGCAAGCATGAAGGGCAGGAGGAGAAGGTACTGGTGTGGCTGTGTCGGTACTCTTTCTTCCACCGACCTCGTCAACTTGTGTCTCTGGGTGGTCCAATTTTGTCCGCGGTCTCGAGCCTAGAGGCAGGCCATCTGCATGTCCCCTCGCAGGCGGAACTATAGTGCAAAGTGATGTCATGCGCATGTGAACGGGTGCCGACGGCATGAACTCCTTCCTTCGTCCGGTCTCGCTTCTTCATCTCTTCTCTTCTCATAGATTCGTGGTCCACTGTCATGACTTGGTCTGACGAGCATCATCTACGCATTTACAGAACGTGAGCCATCTGAGTCTTCCCCATATGCGTTCGTTGCTGAATCTTCCGAGCGTCCAGATCTCCGAGCTCGGCGCGAGAAGATGCAGCATTCGACCGCGCTAAACATAATTCGCCGTCCTCCATAGACATGTGCGCATCATACGTCACATATTGCAATATAGATTCCTTCTCAAGATACCGAACCCACTCCACGACCTGAGGATCAGGGCTTATATGAGAAGGGCCGTTGCCTTCGCTCACACCCCCGCTCAACATGAAGCATGTCTTGATCTCCATTTCGTTGCTCGGCTCACTGGCGTTCGATACTCGAGCCGCCAGTACACATGATGCCGCCGCCTGTACCACTCTATCTCGGCACATATCTGATCTCATTCTGGGACACTCCGTGTACCGCGTGGTCAACCAGCTCCTCCCCGCCAACACCACGTTCACGAACGGAACACTCGATTACTCTACTCCTGTGAAAGGGCTGCCCGAGTTATGTCAGTTTGGCGCGTTCTTCAACACGTCCTCCATGTCGTCCGTCAAGTTCGAAGTCTGGATGCCCACGAAGACGTGGAATGGACGGTTCGCGTTCGTCGGAAACGGCATCGCCGTGAGTATCTCCTTTCACCCATATTTCGCCACTCATGATCCATGGTGAAGGCCGGCGCTGTCAACTACCCGGATATGGGCGGGGCCATCTCAAACTACGGCTTTGCTGTCGCTTCGACAGACACCGGGCACGAAGCGAGTGGTCTGGACGGGACGTTTGCCCTCAACAATCCTCAGTCGCAGATCGACTTTGGCCACCGGGCCGTACACCTCTCCACCATCTTCGCGAAGAACATCGTCCGCTCATTCTATGGCGTGAGCCCGCACAAGAGCTACTGGATCGGCTGCTCGAGCGGCGGAAAGCAAGGTCTGAAGGAGGCTCAAATGTACCCGGGCGACTACGACGGCATCGTCGCTGGCTCACCGGCGTGGTATTGGAGCCATCTCTCGGCATGGACAATCCGAAGTGCTCTGTTGAACCCGCAAGGTCCGGGATACGTGTCATTTTCCTCCTTTGCTACTCTCCATGCCTCCATCATCGACCAGTGCGACGGCCTCGATGGCCTCAAAGACGGTATCATCACCAATCCAGCCGTCTGCCGTATCGATTGGTCCAAGACGGGTCTCACGCCAGCACAGCAAGCTCAAGCTGCCCAGCAGTACAAGAACTGGACGAGTCCGTTCACCAGGAAGCTCATCTTTCCCGCATATTCTCTTGGAGCGGAGGAGACTGGTCTGGCCGGGGCTGCTACCGGCATGTTTCCGTTCACTGAGGACTACTTCAAATACGAAGTTTTGAACGTGAGCTTCCTGTCCACGCATGCCCTGATTCTTGTTTCTCATCATGGTTACTAGTACACGAGCATCGGTGCCGCAGCCAACTACACCTTCACCTCCACCAAGCTCGCCAAACTTGTTCAAGAAGCGGACGTGACGAACCCAGGCGGCACTACTGCGAACGACTTCAACATGTCTCCCTTCTTCAAGAGCGGTGGCAAACTTCTCCACTATGTGGGGACGCAGGACGCTACCATCCCATACGCTTCGGTACGTCCAGCCCCAAAGTTGCGGCCACGCAATCGTAAGGTTAACTCTCGTTCTCCAGTCCGTTCTGTTCCACGAGAGCGTTCGTCAAACCCTCGGTGATGTGTCAGATGCCTACCGCATGTTTGCAGTACCTGGCATGGGACAGTGCGTGATGACGGCGCCGACCGCGACAACATCGTAACTTATTCGGCCTTCTACAGCTGCGCTGGTGGTTCAAGGACACCTTCCAACTTCAATGGCGCACCTGGCTCAAGTGGCTCGCTGCCGAACACAATGAATCCATCCGGCGTGAGGCTTCACCCAATCTATCATGAGACGGCATCACTAACGTGTCGACGCAGAATGCCATAGTCGCCATGATGAAATGGGTCGAAGATGGCATCGCTCCGGACACTATTATCGGAGTGGGCACCAACTTCTCTCGTCCGCTGTGCCAGTATCCCAAAGTGAGTCGTTCTTCTGGGACGAGTTGCCGGCTCTCATCCATATGTATTAGTTCGGCTACTATCGCGGACACGGTAATACCTCTGATGCGAGCAGTTTTGATTGCCGATGAAGCGGCAAGCGCATGATCGCCGCATTCCTTTTCGTCTTGTCGGCAAAGTAGTCTTCAGGGAGATCAAGAGTAAGGAAAAGGAGCAGGAACAACGTGTTATCAAATCATCAAGCGACACAGTGTTGTAGTAGTATTGGAGGCATACATTCTTGAACGATGAAGTGAGGAGAGCAAATGGCCAGACTTTCGTGCCGGACATGACGCCTTCCTTGCGGGAGATGAAAAGTGTTCGGACGAAGGGCCCAGCCATCCACAGTCGAAGCCCTCGTGTAGGTCCCCTCGGTTCTCAGGGTTCGTATCTTCTCTGCGCAAGGTAGTGTGACCCTGGAGTTCTTCCTCTAGTTGTTGATCTGTGGGTTACATGGTAAAATTCAGTATCTCCCAGCATGAAGATAAGGTATCAAGGACGAACAACGGAGCTCTCTTCGTCCGCCAGTGCGAAGCAGTATCTGGCCGCATCGACAGCGCCGTCGGTGAGGCATCAGAGATAAAGCCGGCCATGTTGTTCACTTGAGAAGTGGGTAAGTCAGAAGAGAAGAAATGTTGTAGTGTGATGATGTCCGACTCACAACAGAGGACGCCCGCGTTCACGCAAGCATTGCGGATCTGAGCGTCTCTAGCTCGCGACGAAGTACAAGATTATTACTTCACGCCTCTTGAAACTTACTGTGTTTGCATGTTGGGTGAACTAGCGAGCAGGATTTGAAGGTGTACATACCACAAGCTCCAAGTCTCGTTCAACTTGATTGCAGTGTGCTCCTCAGCTGAGCGAACACCAAGCGCCATGGCTCAGGAGGAGCTTGTACTATGAGCTAGTACAAGCGCATCGAGCTGGGAATGTTCTATATGGAGTGGCCGACGTCTTGAGGTCATCACTCGTGGGGCGCCAACGACGTTGAGAGGAGAAGCAGAGTAAGACGTACGGACCCGCGTACAGCCCTTCGCTCGTCGTCTTCCTCGATGACCACAAATCTTCCAAAATACCACAGCCCTGACTCTCCCACATGATTACACTCCTGAGCTGCTTCAAGTCAGGCACTGCAGGTGTCCGCGTTTGGTCGAGGGGTTGTTAGGGCTCCCCTTGTACACCGGCATGCGTGTTGTTCCCAATTGTTGGTCCACGTCGAGGAGAGGGCTGACCAGCTATGCTCATCCTTGTACTCTACAATTGTACAAGCTTCGCTGATCTCTCAAGAGACGTCGCTGTCAATGCATTCATCGTCTATCCTATCGCCCCAAACGTCTTTATCGCGCCAGCCGTCCGAGGAATCTGTCGCCTCCCCTCCTCGCGTTCAACCTTGACAAACAGTGGTCTTCAGGGAGCGCTCCATCAGCCGGGCTCCCCACGCATGTATACATTCAGCAGTCTCGAATGCGAGATTTGGCGAGCACAAGAACGGATCGGCCGTCATCGCACAAGGCTGCGTCAGCTCCAGGCTCGCCGAAACGCGCATTCCCCACTCCTTCAACTGCCCGTGGAGCTCATTGTATACATCCTGAGATTCATCGTTGAAGCTTCGGACCAAGAGTACTCAAAATGGCCCATCATGAACATCATGAATCGCCACGCCGTGGCTGGAATCTCTCAAATCATGAATACCTGCACGGAGCTTCGCTCACTTGCCACGGCGAGGCCCTGCCTCTGGACGAATGTGTAGTTAACAAGACACCCCGAATGGGTCCGGCTTTGCATGCAGCGTGCCGGGACTATGCCACTCTCCGTCACCTGCAACTCGTGTTCCTTGGAGTCTATCGCAAATACAAACAGACTCGGACAACCCCGCCAATACAATCAATTGGTGCAGTGGCCGATCATGAACACTTTGGAGCACGCCAAGTCTATTGTTATTCAATGCTTGTATGGCTGTCCATATCACAGTCTGGCAGAAGCTCTCGAATAGGCGTTCGTACGCGGATCTTTCCCATATTTAGAGGAGCTGTCGTGCCTATGCTACGCGGAGAATGTCGACGACTGGTACTGCTTGCGAGGCATGCCCTTTCTCACTAAGCTCTCTATCTCAAGCAGGGGCCACCGGCCAACGCCAGTATCCACGGAGGAGCTGTGCCTGCCTGAGCTGGTGTATCTCTACTTTGAGAATGTGCTCATACCTGAAGGTCCGGCCTCGCTCATGCGCTTCTTGGGAAAGGCGCCCAGGCTCGAGCACCTTCACTTGCAGGTCACCTACCAGGGAGAAGTGCCCGACGCGGCCGTTCAATCCATCCGATTGCCTCGCCTGCGCATTCTCAACCTTAACACTCACATATCCAGCGCCTTGCTACACCTCCGAACCTTACCTCTTCCTGCGGATGAGCTATATGTCCACGTCGAGAGCTTTATGTACACTTACAGCCCCAAGGACGAGGACGCCGCTTGGCTGGAGATGCACCGAGCCATCTACGACCATATCAATCTCATGTTCGACGCGACGTCCGGTCCCTCCCAGCTTCAGATTCACACGGAACACTCCGACTTTGAACCGACTCGTATTGAGATAACATTGAGGCAGATGGTCGCTGGGCGTTCGATTCTTTATAGCTGCCATAGCCGTCGGAAGTACCTACGCCTTATCTTGAACCGCGCGCGGGCGATTGTGACGGTGAACGAGGATGAGGGTCACCCCGTGACTTTGTACGAGGAGGCAGCCAAGGATCCACTTGACTGGTTCTCAGCTGTGGAACACGTCCCCGTCGACCACAAATGCACCAAAAAAGCATCTGCGTCCTTGCTCAGGTGGGCACGAGCACGTGAGAGTGCGGGACTAGAGATTCCAGTGTTCGAGTGGTGGAAGACAGAGGGCGCTGGGAAGGAAGGCATGCAAAGCGGAGGCTTGGTCGTAGAACCCTGGCGAGTCTTTGCCGAGAACCTCACGGATGAAGAACTGGAGGCAGAGCTCGCTTATTGGCAGAAGAATTCTTGGTGAAGTCTATAGTGTACCGCATCTATTTGTATATAGCTCGTACCTGCATTATTCTGGATATCAGAGCTTTGCCTGCGCCTCTCTGCCTCGTACCCCCTGAGCGCCTCCACCACTAGCGAGTATGTAAGCCCAGCACTCTGGTCAGCCTGTACGCGCATAGTTGCTACAGCAGTTGCTGTTGCCATCATTTCTCGCCGTGTACAGCGGAACGGTCCATATCTTGTCTTTTGTTCTGTTTGACAACAACCCAGCTGTGTCTTGCCATGCCTTGTAGGTTGCTCTTTGTACAGGCCCTGCCAAATAGACCTAAGCCTGAACACAGCAGACACGGCCCGCGACCGCCCTCTTCATCCTCCATCGTGCCTAACATGGTTGTGTATGCTGCCATCGACCACGACCTTCTGTTACTGCAGAGCCAGATACAGGACGAACAAGCACGTCTCGACCTACTTCATGCTCGCCGGAACGCCTACTCTCCCCTCCTCAAACTCTCTGCGGAGATCCTGGTGTACATAATGAAACACCTCGCCGCGCCCTTGGAGGATCACATCCTTGCTATCCCGTCCGTCGGCAACCCTCGAGATCTCACCAATGTTACACGCATGGCAGGCACATGTAGATGCCTCCGCTCGCTCGCACTCGATACACGCTCTCTTTGGACAGAGGTAGCGCTTACAAGCCATCCTGAATGGGTCAGGCTATGTTTAGAACGGGCGAAACGCCTTCCTCTCTCCATCACATACGACCCACGAGTCATGGACCGACCCACCGAGGTGCAATCTCTCAGTCGCAACTCCGCACTGGTCAAGCAAACCACCAGGCAAGCAATCAGTCGCGCGTCGTCTATTGCTCTCGTAGACAAAGGCTGTGGTAACAGTCTGTTGGGTGACATCAAACGGACAGTCGCAGACGGATTGCCGCACGCGCACGCATTTTCATACTTCTGGGACGAGTGCTACCATCGTACCGTTCGTGGCAGCAGGGGACTCTTGAAGGGCATGCCAAACCTGACCCGGCTCGTCCTAGGGGGGCTTGAAGACTGGCCGCAGATATCAGTGAAGGACTTGAGTCTGCCCGGCCTGGTGCACCTGACCCTGTCTCAGGTAGCCATCGCTGAGACCCCAGCGACGCTCGTGCGGTTCATCGGAGCCGCGTCGATGCTCGAGGAGGTCGATCTGCATCTGACGTACGAAGGCTACGCCTTTGACGACGCCGTGGAGTCGGCGTGTCTGCCTCGTCTGCGTGTACTTCGTCTGCATCTCCACGCAGCGGTTGCGATGCTCCATCTGCAAGCGCTGCCACTTCCCGCAGACAAGCTCCGCGTCACCTGCTACAGCTGTACCGATCTGGACCCCACGAGTTCGTTCACTGAGGGATCAGCGATGCACGGGGCGCTGTTCGACCACGTGTGGACCATGATTGACCCGGCCGATGACGGGTCATACCTCTATCTTCTCGCTGGGTCTTCCCATCGACGCGGCGACCTTCAAGTCGAGATGACTGTCCGCGGCATGGATATCCCCATCATCAGCTACACCAGTATAAGCGATCTCGAAAGTCGGCAGCGCATTCTCAACCGCGTGCGGGCAATAATCGTGGTCCAGAAGAATATCCCGGTTTGGACGACTCTCCTCAAGAAGGCCGCACAAGACTCACGCGGCTGGCTAGCGGCCGTACAGCATCTCGTCGTCGACCACGCGTGTAGCGTGGATACGTTGTGTGACCTGGAAAAGTGGATGCGAGCTCGGGTGGCTGCAGGACGTCGAATCTGCTGGATCGACGAGTGGGTGATAAACAATGGGACATGGATATACGAAGAATATAGGGGGCATGATAGTGCCTACGGCCGGCATCACCTCCGCTACAGCAGCGTGGCGGACAATGATGCCGCCTGGCGCGATTTCGTCAAGCGGGTTTCCGTGGAGAAGCTTGATGATAGGCATGCAATCCTGAGCCTCAGCCCATAACGCTCATGCATAGACAGCATGTTATACACATTCACGATATGAAATGGCTCGAAACGAGCCTCCTTTCCACGATAGAGTCGCTGAGCGGGTTCAAGTCCTTGACTCTCGCGGTAGCATAAGAGCAGCTGCACATGAACGAACCGCAGCGTGAGGCTGTAGCTCGAGGAAGGTTCAGGCGACGGTCGAGGCATGAGGCAGAGGAAGAGCCGATGAGCCGCGCGATCTCGATCAGGCGCCCGGGCGTTGCTCGCCGCCTCCCACGACGACGCCGCCCTTCTCCCCCGCCCACCACCTCCATCCGCCCCCGCACTCGCCGCCATGGCACAACGCGAGCAATCCTACTATGACGCCCCGCGCCCGTCCTCGAGCTACAGCGGCGCCCCGGCCGACCGCGAGCGCCGCGACTCGGCCGCGACGCTGTTCGGCGCGCGCCCCGCCGGCGGCTACACCCAGGCGTCGTACGCGTCCGCGGGGCGCGCGGAGCCGCTCAAGGGCGCGGAGCCCGAGGACGGCTGGGACGTGTACGCCGACTTCAACAACGCCGGGCCCAAGTACGCGTCCCTCGGCACCAGCCACGAGTGCGTCCCCCTCCCTCCCGCATACACCCACGGTGGCTGACGAGTGGCGCGGCAGGTACCAGCCCGTGGGCAGCCCGGGCAAGGCCGCCGACGACGACAGCACGCTCGCGGGGCCCGGCAGCCGCGGCGTCGAGCTCGTGACGGTGCCCGCGCTCGGCGCGGAGTGGAAGGCGTCCGAGCTCGCGGACATGACCGCGTCGGGCAAGCGCGCGCGCGCGTCCGCGCGGCGCGGCGAGCGCTGGACCGCGTTCGTGCGCGACCGCGAGGGCCTGTGCGGCGTGCGCTGGCTGAACCGCAAGACGCTCACCTTCGTGCTCTTCTTCCTCATCATCGCGGCGGGCGTCACGATCGCGTTCACGCTGCCGCGCCAGCCTGGCTTTGCCCTGAATGTGGACACGCCGCTCGTGAACGCGACCGGGCCGTTCGCGGAGCAGGTGCCGACGCTGTTCGTGCGCGCGCCCGCGGCGAACTTCAGCTTTCCGGCCGTCGCAGACATCCAGGTCGACACGGGCTCGTCGTATCTTGCGCTCCACATGAAGGACCTCGAGGCGACGGTCACGGACAGCACGACGGGCATGCGCATCGCGACGGGGAACGTCAGCGCGATCGTCATCCCGCCCAAGGCGCGCTTCGACCTGCAGATCCCGCTCAACTTTTCGTACACCGCGATCAACGCGTCCGACCAGACCTGTGCGGCTCCTTTTCTCGCTTGTCGTGTGCAGTGGCTGACGGCCCCGCAGGGATCAACTGGCGCACGGGCTGCGGGAACACCGCGAACCTGCCAGGCGGGACGCGCCCCGGCGTCAGCTTCACGCTCGCGCTCTCGTATCGCCTCTTCGGCCTCCCCGGCACGAAGCACACGGCCACCAACGTCCTCAACGCCAACTGCCCGATCACGCTCCCCTCGAACGCAGCCTAACCGGCCGTTCCACGCTCCTTCGACTCGTACCGTCTCTGTTCTCGTTGCATTCTGGACACCCACCCCCACGGACATTCTCTCGTTAGCGTCGCCATGTCATGTTAGCGTCTTTGCATCCATATAATTCTCGTTGCACCACTGCCCATGTGCACGCCGCATCACGTGCAATCAGAGTTCCCTTTGCTTACACTCACACGACCCCCTTGCGCCGTCTCTTCCACCCACGTCCATCTCGCGTGAACATCCCGCAAACAAAGTTGAACGCGACGGCGAGCTCGCGCCGGCTCTTGTACTGCCGCGTTCATCTCCTCGCCCGCTTGTTCGCACCGTGGAAAGCTTGTTCATCCTGCACCCTCTCTTCTACCGCGTCCATCTCGCCTGCGAACATCGCGCCCGTGCTGGCGGTTCTGCTTCCGCGTTCATCTCCCTGCTCGCTTGTTCGCGCCGTGGAAAGCTTGTTCATCCACAAGGCGACAGCTCTGACAAGACAGGCAGGGCGGGCCGTCCAGAACCTTCTTTTTACGGCTAGGAAACGTACGTGCCTCTTGTTTCTCACTGCGTTACGGAATACTAACGCTTCTGTGGTCCCTACGCCCCGCCCCGCGCTTTCTCGGACGGGCAAGCGCGGACAGCGCGAACCCGCCAGGCACACGTGCTCTTCCTGCGCTCTCTATTTCGCGCCGAGGACTCGCCGCGCGCGGGCGCCCGCCGTCCTGCACGGCGATGGCGCAGGCCATTGGCATCACACCACCGACGTACCTGCACAGCTATGGGACTGAGCCGCAGTCGTGTTCACGCGGGCAATTTGATAGCCTTCGCACGAACTCGGCGTCTTGGGTCTGCGCACAGGACCTCCCACGACACACGCCTGCGGCGTGCCCGACGTGCCCGCGCTTGTGCGAAGCGGGCGGGCCGCCTCGCTCGCCTCCATCCGGAGCCGGGTCGCCCGGCGTGCTTCGCGAAGCCGCTTCCGCGCTTGCGAGCGCGAAAGCGAGCGCGCTATAAAGCGCTCGGCGACGCGCCGCGGATGCATCCGTCCCTGGATGGCCAACAACGGCTGCGGCCCGCTCAACAACGCCGGCGGATGCAGCCCGCTCACGAGTCCCGGCCTCGCGGGCACGTCGTC
>LCTX01001230.1:0-15446 GCA_002233555.1 Limonomyces culmigenus | reverse complement strand
GACGACGTGCCCGCGAGGCCGGGGCTCGTGAGCGGGCTGCATCCGCCGGCGTTGTTGAGCGGGCCGCAGCCGTTGTTGGCCATCCAGGGACGGATGCATCCGCGGCGCGTCGCGGAGCGCTTTATAGCGCGCTCGCTTTCGCGCTCGCAGGCGCGGAAGCGGCTTCGCGAAGCACGCCGGGCGACCCGGCTCCGGATGGAGGCGAGCGAGGCGGCCCGCCCGCTTCGCACAAGCGCGGGCACGTCGGGCACGCTCCAGGCGTGTGTCGTGGGAGGTCCTGTGCGCAGACCCAAGACGCCGAGTTCGTGCGAAGGCTATCAAATTGCCCGCGTGAACACGACTGCGGCTCAGTCCCATAGCTGTGCAGGTACGTCGGTGTTGTGATGCCAATGGCCTGCGCCATCGCCGTGCAGGACGGCGGGCGCCCGCGCGCGGCGAGTCCTCGGCGCGAAATAGAGAGCGCAGGAAGAGCACGTGTGCCTGGCGGGTTCGCGCTGTCCGCGCTTGCCCGTCCGAGAAAGCGCGGGGCGGGGCATAGGGACCACAGAAGCGTTAGTATTCCGTAACGCAGTGACAAACAAGAGGCATGTACGTTTCCTAGCCGTAAAAAGAAGGTTCTGGACGGCCCGCCCTGCCTGTCTTGTCAGAGCAGTCGCCTTGTGGATGAACAAGCTTTCCACGGCGCGAACAAGCGAGCAGGGAGATGAACGCGGAAGCAGAACCGCCAGCACGGGCGCGATGTTCGCAGGCGAGATGGACGCGGTAGAAGAGAGGGTGCAGGATGAACAAGCTTTCCACGGTGCGAACAAGCGGGCGAGGAGATGAACGCGGCAGTACAAGAGCCGGCGCGAGCTCGCCGTCGCGTTCAACTTTGTTTGCGGGATGTTCACGCGAGATGGACGTGGGTGGAAGAGACGGCGCAAGGGGGTCGTGTGAGTGTAAGCGAAGGGAACTCTGATTGCACGTGATGCGGCGTGCACATGGGCAGTGGTGCAACGAGAATTATATGGATGCAAAGACGCTAAGATGACATGGCGACGCTAACGAGAGAATGTCCGTGGGGGTGGGTGTCCAGAATGCAACGAGAACAGAGACGGTACGAGTCGAAGGAGCGTGGAACGGCCGGTTAGGCTGCGTTCGAGGGGAGCGTGATCGGGCAGTTGGCGTTGAGGACGTTGGTGGCCGTGTGCTTCGTGCCGGGGAGGCCGAAGAGGCGATACGAGAGCGCGAGCGTGAAGCTGACGCCGGGGCGCGTCCCGCCCGGCAGGTTCGCAGTGTTCCCGCAGCCCGTGCGCCAGTTGATCCCTGCGGGGCCGTCAGCCACTGCACACGACAAGCGAGAAAAGGAGCCGCACAGGTCTGGTCGGACGCGTTGATCGCGGTGTACGAAAAGTTGAGCGGGATCTGCAGGTCGAAGCGCGCCTTAGGCGGGATGACGATCGCGCTGACGTTCCCCGTGGCGATGCGCATGCCCGTTGTGCTGTCCGTGACCGTCGCCTCGAGGTCCTTCATGTGGAGCGCAAGATACGACGAGCCCGTGTCGACCTGGATGTCCACGACGGCGGGGAAGCTGAAGTTCGCCGCGGGCGCGCGCACGAAGAGCGTCGGCACCTGCTCCGCGAACGCGCTGGTCGCGTTCACGAGCGGCGTGTCCACATTCAGCGCAAAACCGGGCTGGCGCGGCAGCGTGAACGCGATCGTCACGCCCGCGGCGATGATGAGAAAAAACAGGACGAAGGTGAGCGTCTTGCGGTTCAGCCAGCGTACGCCGCACAGGCCCTCGCGGTCGCGCACGAACGCGGTCCAGCGCTCGCCGCGCCGCGCGGACGCGCGCGCGCGCTTGCCCGACGCGGTCATGTCCGCGAGCTCGGACGCCTTCCACTCCGCGCCGAGCGCGGGCACCGTCACGAGCTCGACGCCGCGCGAGCCGGGCCCCGCGAGCGTGCTGTCGTCGTCGGCCGGCTTGCCCGGGCTACCGACGGGCTGATACCTGCCGCGCCACTCGTCAGCCACCGTGCGTGTATGCGGGAGGGAGGGAGGGGGACGCACTCGTGGCTGGTGCCGAGGGACGCGTACTTGGGCCCGGCGTTGTTGAAGTCGGCGTAGACGTCCCAGCCGTCCTCGGGCTCCGCGCCCTTGAGCGGCTCCGCGCGCCCCGCGGACGCGTACGACGCCTGGGTGTAGCCGCCGGCGGGGCGCGCGCCGAAGAGCGTTGCGGCCGAGTCGCGCCGCTCGCGGTCGGGGTAGCTCGATGATGGGCGCGGGGCGTCGTAGTAGGATTGCTCGCGTTGTGCCATGGGTGAATGCGGGGGCGGATGGAGGTGGTGGGGGGCGGGGGAGAAGGGCGGCGTCGTCGTGGGAGGCGGCGAGCAACGCCCGGGCGCCTGATCGAGATCGCGCGGCTCATCGGCTCTTCCTCTGCCTCATGCCTCGACCGTCGCCTGAACCTTCCTCGAGCCACAGCCTCACGCTGCGGTTCGTTCATATGCAGCTGCTCTTATGCTACCGCGAGAGTCAAGGACTTGAACCCGCTCAGCGACTCTATCGTGGAAAGGAGGCTCGTTTCGAGCCATTTCATATCGTGAATGTGTAGAACATGTTGTCTATGCATGAGCGTTATGGGCTGAGGCTCAGGATTGCATGCCTATCATCAAGCTTCTCCACGGAAACCCGCTTGACGAAATCGCGCCAGGCGGCATCATTGTCCGCCACGCTGCTGTAGCGGAGGTGATGCCGGCCGTAGGCGTCGCAGCACGCACTATCATGCCCCCTATATTCTTCGTATATTCATGTCCCATTGTTTATCACCCACTCGTCGACCCAGCGGATTCGACGTCCTGCAGCCACCCGAGCTCGCATCCACTTTTCCAGGTCACACAACGTATCCACGCTACACGCGTGGTCGACGACGAGATGCTATACGGCCGCTAGCCAGCCGCGGGGGTCTTGTGCGGCCTTCTTGAAGAGAGTCGTCCAAACCTGGATATTCTTCTGGACCACGATTATTGCCCGCACGCGGTTGAGAATGCGCTGCAGACTTTCGAGATCGCTTATACTGGTGTAGCTGATGATGGGGATATCCATGCCGCGGACAGTCATCTCCACTTGAAGGTCGCCGCGTCGATGGGAAGATCCAGCGAGAAGATAGAGGTATGACCCGTCATCGGCCGGGTCAATCATGGTCCACACGTGGTCGAACAGCGCCCCGTGCATCGCTGATCCCTCAGTGAACGAACTCGTGGGGTCCAGATCGGTACAGCTGTAGCAGGTGACGCGGAGCTCGTCTGCGGGAAGTGGCAGCGCTTGCAGATGGAGCATCGCAACCGCTGCGTGGAGATGCAGACGAAGTACACGCAGACGAGGCAGACACGCCGACTCCACGGAGTCGTGAAAGGCGTAGCCTTCGTACGTCAGATGCAGATCGATCTCCTCGAGCATCGACGCGGCTCCGATGAACCGCACGAGCGTCGCTGGGGTCTCAGCGATGGCTACCTGAGACAGGGTCAGGTGCACCAGGCCGGGCAGACTCAAGTCCTTCACTGATATCTGCGGCCAGTCTTCAAGCCCCCATAGGACGAGCCGGGTCAGGTTTGGCATGCCCTTCAAGAGTCCTGCTGCCACGAACGGTACGATGGTAGCACTCGTCCCAGAAGTATGAAAATGCGTGCGCGTGCGGCAATCCGTCTGCGACTGTCCGTTTGATGTCACCCAGCAGACTGTTACCACAGCCTTTGTCTACGAGAGCAATAGACGACGCGCGGCTGATTGCTTGCCTGGTGGTGTGCTTGACCAGTGCGGAGTTGCGACTGAGAGATTGCACCTCGGTGGGTCGATCCATGACTCGTGGGTCGTATGTGATGCAGAGAGGAAGGCGTTTCGCCCGTTCTAAACATAGCCTGACCCATTCAGGATGGCTTGTAAGCGCTACCTCTGTCCAAAGAGAGCGTGTATCGAGTGCGAGCGAGCGGAGGCGTCTGCAGGTGCCTGCCATACGTGTAACATCGGTGAGATCTCGAAGATTGCCGACGTTGGACAGGATGGCAAGGGCGTGATCGTCTAAGGGCGCGGTGACGAGGTGTTTCATTATGCACACCAGGATCTCCGCAGAGAGTTTGAGGAGGGGAGAGTAGGCGTTTCGGTGGGCATAAAGTGCATCGAGACGTGTTTGTTCTTCCCGTATTTGGCTTTGCAACAACAGAAGGTCGTGGTTGATGGCAGCATACACAACCATGTTGGACACGATAGAGAATGACGAGGGTGGTCGCGGCGCGTGCCTCCTGGGTCAAGGCTTATGTTCATTTGGTAGGGCCTGTACAAAGAGCAAGCTACAAGGCAAGGCAAGTCACAGCTCGATTGTCGTCAAGTACAACAAAAACAAGGGATGTACCGTTGCTGTACACGGCGAGGAATGATGGAAATAGCAGCTGCATTCTGAATGACATCACGTATTGTGTGTTGGTGAGAAGTCACGATGGATTGATGGTTGCGGTACTCGTAGACTCGTAGAAATAAATACATTGAGATCACACGGTATATGATAGAGCACCTCATTTCGAGTAGGCTTCACTGAAAATTGTTCTGCCAATACACGAGCTCTGCCTCTAGTTCTTCATCTGTAAGGTTCTCGGCATAGACTCGCCAGGGCTCTTTGACCAAGCCACCGCTTTGCATGCCTTCCTTCCCAGAGTCCTCTGTCTTCCACCACTCGAACACTGGATTCTCTAGTCCCGCACGCTCACGTGCTCGTGCCCACCTGAGCAAGGACGCAGATGCGTTTTGGTGCACTTGCGGTCGACGGCGACGTGTTCCACAGCTGAGAACCAGTCGGGTGGATCCTTGGCTGCCTCCTCGTACAAATTCACGGGGTGGCCCTCATCCTCGTTTACCATCACAATCGCCCGCGCGCGGTTCAAGAGAAGGCGAAGGTACTTCCGGCGACTATGGCAGCTATAATGAACCAAACGCCCAGTAACCACCTGCCTCTATGTTATCTCAATACGAGTCAGTTCAAAGTCGGAGTGTTCCGTGTGAATCTGGAGTTGAGAGGGACCGGACGTCGCGTCGAAAATGAGATTGATATGGTCGTAGATGGCTTGGTGCATCTCCAGCCAAGCGGCGTCCTCGTCCTTGGGGCTGTAAGTGTACATAAAGCTCTCGACGTGGACAGAAAGCTCATCCGCAGGAAGAGGTAAGGTTCGGAGGTGTAGCAAAGCAGTGGATATGTGAGTGTTAAGGTTGAGAATGCGCAGGCGAGGCAACCGGATGGATTCAACGGCCGCGTCAGGCACTTCTCCCTGGTAGGTGACCTGCAAGTGAAGGTGCTCGAGCCTGGGCGCCTTTCCCAAGAAGCGCATGAGCGAGGCCGGACCTTCAGGTATGAGCACATTCTCAAAGTAGAGATACACCAGCTCAGGCAGGCACAGCTCCTCCGTGGATACTGGCATTGGCCGGTGGCCCCTGCTTGAGATAGAGAGCTTGGTGAGAAAGGGCATGCCTCGCAAGCAGTACCAGTCGTCGACATTCTCCGCGTAGCATAGGCACGACAGCTCCTCTAAATATGGGAAAGATCCGCGTACGAACGCCTATTCGAGAGCTTCTGCCAGACTGTGATATGGACAGCCATACAAGCATTGAATAACAATAGACTTGGCGTGCTCCAAAGTGTTCATGATCGGCCACTGCACCAATTGATTGTATTGGTGGGGTTGTACGAGTCTGTTTGTATTTGCGATAGACTCCAAGGAACACGAGTTGCAGGTGACGGAGAGTGGCATAGTCCCGGCACGCTGCATGCAAAGCCGGACCCATTCGGGGTGTCTTGTTAACTACACATTCGTCCAGAGGCAGGGCGTCGCCGTGGCAAGTGAGCGAAGCTCCGTGCAGGTATTCATGATCTGAGAGATTCCAGCCACGGCGTGGCGGTTCATGATGTTCATGATGGGCCATTTTGAGTACTCTCGGTCCGAAGCTTCAACGACGAATCTCAGGATGTACAAAATGAGCTCCACGGGCAGTTGAAGGAGTGGGGAATGCGCGTTTCGGCGAGCCTGGAGCTGACGCAGCCTTGTGCGATGACGGCCGATCCGTTCTTGTGCTCGCCAAATCTCGCATTCGAGACTGCTGAATTTATACATGCGTGGGGAGCCCGGCTGATGGAGCATTCCCTGAAGACCACTGTTTGTCAAGGTTGAACGCGAGGAGGGGAGGCGACAGATTCCTCGGACGGCTGGCGCGATAAAGACGTTTGGGGCGATAGGATAGACGAGGAATGCATTGACAGCGACGTCTCTTGAGAGATCAGCGAAGCTTGTACAATTGTAGAATACAAGGATGAGCATAGCTGGTCAGCCCTCTCCTCGACGTGGACCAACAATTGGGAACAACACGCATGCCGGTGTACAAGGGGAGCCCTAACAACCCCTCGACCAAACGCGGACACCTGCAGTGCCTGACTTGAAGCAGCTCAGGAGTGTAATCATGTGGGAGAGTCAGGGCTGTGGTATTCTGGAAGATTTGTGGTCATCGAGGAAGACGACGAGCGAAGGGCTGCACGCGGGTCCGTACGTCTTACTCTGCTTCTCCTCTCAACGTCGTTGGCGCCCCACGAGTGGTGACCTCAAGACGTCGGCCACTCCATATAGAACATTCCCAGCTCGATGCGCTTGTACCAGCTCATAGTACAAGCTCCTCCTGAGCCATGGCGCTTGGTGTTCGCTCAGCTGAGGAGCACACTGCAATCAAGTTGAACGAGACTTGGAGCTTGTGGTATGTACACCTTCAAATCCTGCTCGCTAGTTCACCCAACATGCAAACACAGTAAGTTTCAAGAGGCGTGAAGTAATAATCTTGTACTTCGTCGCGAGCTAGAGACGCTCAGATCCGCAATGCTTGCGTGAACGCGGGCGTCCTCTGTTGTGAGTCGGACATCATCACACTACAACATTTCTTCTCTTCTGACTTACCCACTTCTCAAGTGAACAACATGGCCGGCTTTATCTCTGATGCCTCACCGACGGCGCTGTCGATGCGGCCAGATACTGCTTCGCACTGGCGGACGAAGAGAGCTCCGTTGTTCGTCCTTGATACCTTATCTTCATGCTGGGAGATACTGAATTTTACCATGTAACCCACAGATCAACAACTAGAGGAAGAATTCCAGGGTCACACTACCTTGCGCAGAGAAGATACGAACCCTGAGAACCGAGGGGACCTACACGAGGGCTTCGACTGTGGATGGCTGGGCCCTTCGTCCGAACACTTTTCATCTCCCGCAAGGAAGGCGTCATGTCCGGCACGAAAGTCTGGCCATTTGCTCTCCCCACTTCATCGTTCAAGAATGTATGCCTCCAATACTACTACCACACTGTGTCGCTTGATGATTTGATAACACGTTGTTCCTGCTCCTTTTCCTTACTCTTGATCTCCCTGAAGACTACTTTGCCGACAAGACGAAAAGGAATGCGGCGATCATGCGCTTGCCGCTTCATCGGCATTCAAAACTGCTCGCATCAGAGGTATTACCGTGTCCGCGATAGTAGCCGAACTGATACGTATGGATGAGAGCCGGCAACTCGTCCCAGAAGAACGACTCACTTTGGGATACTGGCACAGCGGACGAGAGAAGTTGGTGCCCACTCCGATAATAGTGTCCGGAGCGATGCCATCTTCGACCCATTTCATCATGGCGACTATGGCATTCTGCGTCGACACGTTAGTGATGCCGTCTCATGATAGATCGGGTGAAGCCTCACGCCAGATGGATTCATGGTGTTCGGCAGCGAGCCACTCGAGCCAGGTGCGCCATTGAAGTTGGAAGGTGTCCTTGAACCACCAGCGCAGCTGTAGAAGGCCGAATAAGTTACGATGTTGTCGCGGTCGGCGCCGTCATCACGCACTGTCCCATGCCAGGTATTGCAAACATGCGGTAGGCATCTGACACATCACCGAGGGTTTGACGAACGCTCTCGTGGAACAGAACGGACTGGAGAACGAGAGTTAACCTCACGATTGCGTGGCCGCAACTTTGGGGCTGGACGTACCGAAGCGTATGGGATAGTAGCGTCCTGCGTCCCCACATAGTGGAGAAGTTTGCCACCGCTCTTGAAGAAGGGAGACATGTTAAAGTCGTTCGCAGTAGTGCCGCCTGGGTTCGTCACGTCCGCTTCTTGAACAAGTTTGGCGAGCTTGGTGGAGGTGAAGGTGTAGTTGGCTGCGGCAGCGATGCTCGTGTACTAGTAGCCATGATGAGAAACAAGAATCAGGGCATGCGTGGACAGGAAGCTCACGTTCAAAACTTCGTATTTGAAGTAGTCCTCCGTGAACGGAAACATGCCGGTAGCAGCCCCGGCCAGACCAGTCTCCTCCGCTCCAAGAGAATATGCGGGAAAGATGAGCTTCCCGGTGAACGGACTCGTCCAGTTCTTGTACTGCTGGGCAGCTTGAGCTTGCTGTGCTGGCGTGAGACCCGTCTTGGACCAATCGATACGGCAGACGGCTGGATTGGTGATGATACCGTCTTTGAGGCCATCGAGGCCGTCGCACTGGTCGATGATGGAGGCATGGAGAGTAGCAAAGGAGGAAAATGACACGTATCCCGGACCTTGCGGGTTCAACAGAGCACTTCGGATTGTCCATGCCGAGAGATGGCTCCAATACCACGCCGGCGAGCCAGCGACGATGCCGTCGTAGTCGCCCGGGTACATTTGAGCCTCTTTCAGACCTTGCTTTCCGCCGCTCGAGCAGCCGATCCAGTAGCTCTTGTGCGGGCTCACGCCATAGAATGAGCGGACGATATTCTTCGCGAAGATGGTGGAGAGGTGTACGGCCCGGTGGCCAAAGTCGATCTGCGACTGAGGATTGTTGAGGGCAAACGTCCCATCCAGACCACTCGCTTCGTGCCCGGTGTCTGTCGAAGCGACAGCAAAGCCGTAGTTTGAGATGGCCCCGCCCATATCCGGGTAGTTGACAGCGCCGGCCTTCACCATGAATTATGAGTGGCGAAATATGGGTGAAAGGAGATACTCACGGCGATGCCGTTTCCGACGAACGCGAACCGTCCGTTCCACGTCTTCGTGGGCATCCAGACTTCGAACTTGACGGACGACATGGAGGACGTGTTGAAGAACGCGCCAAACTGACATAACTCGGGCAGCACTTTCACAGCAGTAGAGTAATCGAGTGTTCCGTTCGTGAACGTGGTGTTGGCGGGGAGGAGCTGGTTGACCACGCGGTACACGGAGTGTCCCGGAATGAGATCAGAGATGTGCCGAGATAGAGTGGTACAGGCGGCGGCATCATGGGTACTGGCGGCTCGAGTATCAAACGCCAGTGAGCCGAGCAACGAAAGGGAGATCAAGAGGTGCTTCATGTTGAGCGGGGGTGTGAGCGAAGGCAACGGGCCCTTCTCATACAAGCCCTAATCCTCAGGTCGTGGAGTGGGTTCGGCATCTTGAGAAAGAATCTATATTGCGATATGTGACGTATGATGCGCACATGTCTATGGAGAGCGGCGAATTATGTTTAGCGCGGTCGAATGCTGCATCTTCTCGCGCCGAGCTCGGAGATCTGGAGGTTCGGAAACGACGGAAGATTGAGCAACGAACGCATATAGGTAAGACTCAAATGGCTCACGCTCTGTACCCGCGAAGATGATGCTCATCAGACTACTGTAAGTCATGACAGTCGACCACAAATGTATGGGAAGAGAATAGATGAAGAAGCAAGGTCGGTCGAAGGCCCGGGAAGGATCTCATGCCGTCGGCATTTGTTCACATGCGTATGACATCACTTGGTACTCCAGTTTCACCTGCGAGGGGACATGCAGATGGTGTGTCCTTAAGACGATGGGCCCAGAGATGACAACTTCATCAGACAAGTCGATGAGGTCGGTGGAAGAGGAGAGCACCGACACAGCCACACCAGTACCTTCTCCTCCTGCCCTTCATGCTTGCGCTCTCTGCGACGGCAGACTCCGCATATTAGCGCGACATAGCCTGCACAATACCTCGTACTTCACAGAAGCCCCGCTCAAGAGGCTTTGCTACTCTTTACCTTGCCGTCGTCGGTGTCCTGAAGCCCTGTTTTCTAGTCGGCATGAGCGTTTCTCCGAACTCGCACATTCCGATCAGCGTCTACAGCGGGGTTTTAGCTCTTTAACATCAATTTTTTGCTCTAGAACCGACGGGAGTGGGCGTGACTTTGGCTATGACGAAGGTACGCATGGGTGGTCACTCTCTGAATGAGAGGCTCATGTACTAACTCCATCTCCTCATTCAGAAACGGCAGTAGGCACAGCCATGTACTATTTCTTGGGACCCATGTATCATAGATACATCAATCCAGTGTTCATAAAGTCCAAGTCTCACACTGCCTTCTTACATGATCGAGGCACTGCGACAGCGCGTGCACTAGGCGCCCATACCACCACCGTTCTCTCTCCGACCGTCATGAGTGCGTTCGAAAGCATCAGTGCGACGTCCTCACTCGCCAATGCTCACGACTGGCAGACTCCTGGCGATCCTCGGGTCGACGAGACGGATGGTCCGAACGGTTTCGACCACGGTCGTATCCGCATCGAGCGCGCCTACTTGTCGTGCCTCGCTCCCAACGAGTTTGGGCAAACGGAAAAGACCGCAGCTCTCGGTGAAGCGCTACGGTCAATCGCGTCAGTGCAGTCGCAGCTAGACAGCCTCTTGCTGCTACGTGGCGGGAAAGCGCAGATCGTCCTGGATGCGCTTCAGCTGGTGCGTGCATCTGACTCTTCAGTTTTATCATTCTCATCATTTTCAGTACTTGGACATGATTCCTCCCTTCCACCCCTTCCTCCGAAGGGCGACTCACGTTCTTATCAAGCTTGCCTGCCGTAGCAGGCGACTCCCATGCGCACTACACATGTCCGGCGTGACTCTTGCACCGGGCAGCTCTCCTGTGTTCGGAGGATTTGCCGATATCTATCGAGGGACTCTCGAGGAACAGGCTGTTGCCATCAAGAAGCCGCGCCTGTTGGGCGACGCGTATAAGGTCTGGACTAAGCCGATCCACTTATTTTTGTCGTCGAGCTGACTGCCGATATCAGAGAATGTGCCGCGAGGCACTAGTCTGGCGTCAGCTGAAGCATCAGCACGTAGTACCGTTTATAGGAGTAGACAAGGCATTGTTCCCTGAGAATCGCCTGCCAAATCTGATCGCCACCTGGATGGAATACGGCACACTCCACCAGTTCAGGACGTCGCCGGACTTCAGTGCTGCGATAGATACTCCTCAGCTGGTGAGTGGCGAATGACGTGATTGGTACGAAACATTGACGTGAAGTACTTTTCTCCCACCAACTTCTCGACATATCGTCCGGGCTATCATATCTCCATTTTCTCTCCATTACCCACGGCGATTTGAGTCACGCAAGTGCATCAAAATGATCAGTACCGAAGTCTTCTGACTTTTGCATAGAACAACGTGGTTGTTGATCACCATCACCGCGCCATGTTGATCGACTTCGGGCTAGTTATGCTGGAAGAAAGTACCATGGTCGGGTTTACGACGACTAGCGGCGCCGACATGAATATCAAGTGGGCGTCTCCACAGCGATTGCAAGGCGAATCCAGGACCAAGGCAGACGATGTGTGCTGGTTCGGCTGTATGATCTACTATGTAAGGCCATCTCAGCTTTATCTGAGGCCGTTCTCACCTTGGTGGGTGCCACAGCTACACTGTGGTTTACTCCCATTCCACAAGCTGGGCAACATGGCCGTCACGCTACAGATTGCTCTGAACAAGCGGCCGTTACGTCCTTCCTCTGATACCAGTCGGAGCATCCTATGGCTCAGTGACGAGTGGTGGGATCTTACGGAACACTGCTGGCACGCGCAGCCGGATTACCGCCCAACTTTGAGGCATGCTCTCGGTCGCATCTCTGCCGGGACGTGGACAATGGACGGTCTGCGTCCCGCCACTTTAGAATGGCAAACGCTCTCATGGCTCCGCCTGACACGCTGGCGGATGTTGGCTCTGCAAGCGGACAAGCTCCAGCCGCAGGGGCCAGACCATGCCCCGCCAAGGGATGTACATCACCCATCTTCATTGAGCGCCAATATTTTCAGCAACATATAGACGTACACGTGTTTCAATCTGGGCACAGACTCGTACAGTATGTGGCTGCGAGGGCTGCATATGCGCGCTTCTCACATGCATAGCGCAAAGCATTCCTCCCCACCCAGCTCACGTGGACGCATGACCGGTGTGCGGAGCCTCTCAGCTTTTACACCTTTTTCAAACATCGGGTTCGTTTATGTTACATGGTCTGTCTCTCGAAATTGCTTGGCCCGTCGACAGTAAACAGAATGACTGTAAAGTAGACTAAGTACCAGTGCTGGGCATGATCGCAGCTGGCTGTCGTTTTCGCACACAATTTGCTGTCGTAGTGGCTGCACGAGGCATATATTAATCTGAAGCACCGCAGCGCCGTCAAACTCTGCTGCGGTGCGTTGTATTTTGCGTGGCGACCAGTGGCTTTCATCAGTCGTGTCTTGGTGCTCGATGAGAGGTTGCGAGGTCGCGCTGGCCAAGGCAAGTCGCAGCACCGCCACCGCTGCGGCCGCGCGCTTCGCGGGTCTGGACCACCGCTTGCCGCACTCCAAGGCGAGGCGGATCTCCGGATCCCATGGCCTCAAGCGTGCACTCATCTTGGCGTGCGGATGAGGCCACGTTCGCGATATTTATGCCCCATGACGGTGTGAGACGCCATTGTAGGGTGCCCGGATCATGCTGTCCGGCCCGCGGAACCAGCTCGAGGATCCGACGCGCCCGGCACGCGCCCGCCAGTTGAGCTATAAAACGGGGGACTTGACCGGTCACTGCTACGTTATCGTACCTTTCAACTACCACCACCACCCATTCCTCAAGACTTCCCCCCACGACGATGGCGCACCTGACGGTCCCGGGCCAGGGCGCGTACTCGACCGGATCGGACGCGGACGCGAGCGACGCGGGGCTGCACCGGGTGTCGAACGCGCCGGGGTACAGCACCCCCGTCTTCGCGGGCAAGGCCGACCAGCGCGCGGCCGTGCTCGAGCTTGTGGCGTCGAAGGGGTTCGTCCCGCACGAGCTCGTCGCGCCCGAGGTGGACTGGTTCTACGGCGCCCTCGGCATCGACGACACCTACTTCTCCGCGAGCGCCCCCGAGACCATCGCAGACCACATCCTCGCCCTCTACGGCGCCAAGATCCTCGCGTACACGAAGCGCGACCCCGCCCAGCTCGTCATCGACCTCGAGCGCGTCGACGAGGACGGCGCGCTGTTCATCCACACCTCCGCGCCTGGCGTCACCGCCACCTCCGGCCCCAGCTCCACTTGCGAAGCCCGGTACGCCTTTCTCCAATGCGATCCTAGTGGACACTCATCATCCCACGTAGGATCGACGAGCTCTTCCTCGACAAGTCCACGCCCGCGCTCGCGTACCGGCTCGAGACTTACCGCTCGGCCGGCTCCATCTCCGCGTCGTCCGCGCAGCAGCTGCGCTGCTACTTTGTCTCCAAGTGCGCGTTCCCGTCCGCGCCGGCGACGACGCTGGCGGACGGCGCGATCGACATCCGGTCCGTCGCAGACGCCGCGTTCCTCGAGAAGGCGACGGCGAACACGCTCGCGATCTACCAGCGCGTGGTCACGCACGTGCTCGCGCGGTACGGGCCCGTGATCGACGTGTTCGAGGTCGAGGGCGCGCGCGAGCGGCGGCTCGTCATCGGCTACCGCTCCGGTGCGCCCAAGAGCCTGTTCTCCGCGCTCAGCCACCTCTACCACTTCTACGGCCTGTACAGCGCGCGCAAGTACGTCGAGCACTTTGCGTGCGGCGTGAGCGTCGTGTCGCTGTACCTGCTCCCGCTCCCGGACGCGAAGGTCCCGATCGAGGCCAGCATCTTCCAGATCATGAAGGAGGCCAGCCTGCTCTTTTGCCTGCCCGACAACCCGTTCTTCGGCATGGACGAGCGCGGGTGCCATATCCACGCCGTGCAGGAGGCGTCGTATGCCTGTGCGGCTCTTCCCTCTTCTCATCCCAGCGCGTACACTGAGTCATGTGCGCAGACTGCGGGTGGATCTTCGCGCAGCACTTCTGTAACCGGCTCGGGCCCGCGTACCTCGCGCTGAAGAGCGTGCTGGACGAGGGCAACGCCGCGCACGCGCAGGCGCTCGCGGACGTGCGGCAGCGTTTCCGCGAGGAGACGTACACACGCGAGAGTATCGCGGGCGTGCTGCTCGCGTACCCCGCGCTCGTTCGGATGCTGTACGTGCACTTTGCGAACGTGCACTACCCGCGCGGCGACGCCGCGCCGACGCTGTCCTACCAGCGGCTCACGACCGAGGCGCCGCTGGCCGACGGCGAGCTGCGCGACCGCATCCGGCGCACGGTGCAGAACAAGCACGAGCAGCTCGTCCTCGAGGCGCTCCTCGTGTTCAACCAGCACGTCCTCAAGACCAACTTCTACCAGCCGACGAAGGTCGCGCTGTCCTTCCGCCTCGCGCCGACGTTCCTGCCCGCGGCGGAGTACCCCGTGCAGCCGTTCGGCATGTTCCTGGTGGTCGGGAACGAGTTCCGCGGCTTCCACGTGCGCTTCCGCGACGTCGCGCGCGGCGGGATCCGGATCGTGCGCAGCCGCAACAAGGAGGCGTACAGCATCAACCAGCGCAGCCTGTTCGACGAGAACTACGCGCTCGCGAGCACGCAGAGCCTCAAGAACAAGGACATCCCCGAGGGCGGCGCCAAGGGCACGATCCTCCCCAGCCTCGGCGCGGAGCCGCGCCTGTGCTTTGAGAAGTACGTCGACGCGATCATCGACCTGCTCATCCCCGGGCGCTCGCCGGGCATCAAGGAGAAGCTTGTGGACCTGTACGGCGAGCCCGAGCTGCTCTTCTTCGGGCCGGACGGTATGCCGTCTTCACATTTGACAATGAGATGGTGGCTGACGTACATACAGAGGGCACGGCGGACATGATGGACTGGGCGGCGCTGCACGCGCGCGAGCGCGGCGCGGAGACGTGGTGGAAGTCGTTCACGACCGGCAAATCGGCGGAGACGCTCGGCGGCGTCCCGCACGACACGTACGGGATGACGAGCCTGTCGATCCGGCAGTACGTGCTCGGAATCTACAAGCAGCTCGGGCTGCGCGAGGAGGAGATCACCAAGGTGCAGACCGGTGGGCCAGGTATGTGTATCGCCAGAATACTCGAGAGTCTTGCTGACACTACCACATAGACGGTGACCTCGGCTCGAACGAGATCCTACTCTCCAAGGACAAGACCGTCGCGGTCATCGACGGCTCGGGTGTGCTCGCGGACCCGGCGGGGCTGGACCGCGCCGAGCTCGTCCGGCTCGCCAAGGCGCGGCAGATGGTCGTGCACTTTGACGTGGGCAAGCTGTCCAAGGACGGTTACCTCGTGCGCGTCGAGGACCAGGACGT
>LCTX01001225.1:0-16243 GCA_002233555.1 Limonomyces culmigenus | reverse complement strand
ACTCGGACTTTTAATCTGTTCCCATTTCCGTTGCTCTACGTGTACTGTACCACTCTGATGACATACATCATTCATTCTCCTTGTCAAGAATCATCTAGCCGCGAGCTACAATGGTTCATGTGAGCTTCACCAAATGCATCGGAGAGGTCTGACAACCACATGTGGGCGTTGCCACGTGGTGGGCACATCGGCCCGAGCTCCGAACGCGCTTTTCTCTTTGACCTCAACTTCGACCTCGACCACAGTGCACAGTTCTCGCAGCTACGCGTACCTTTCTTACACGTCTTGGACTCTCAATATTTGAAACCATCTCTCCACGTAGCCCTTCCCTGCACGCCATGCCAACTGTGTTTAGACAACTACGTCATTCACTGTCTTGACGCGGACACAAGACGCGGACACAACGAATTGCGCCCCAGTTTCTGTCAGAACGTAACGTGTTTGAGTGATAAGACAAGCCTCAACTACCCGCCATTAGAGCATGGCTACGAGGATGGCTTGGTCTGCATCATCTTCGTACGCCCGTCGTCCTCGCGCTCTCCCCCCGAAATTCTGCAAATGTACATCATGAACGCGCCTTATATGTCTACTGTCGAACTGCATTTGGATAAATGCTTTCCAGTCTGTCATCCATTACAGTTGGCAGGATGCCTGGATGTACGTTCCCGGAATATCCCTCATGCTCCGGTAGTTCTAACACCACTTTCGTTTAGGAAATCTGCGTCACCCATGAGCTTAACTTGCAGCCCTTGAAGGGCTTGGATCCCGCTCATGATACGCCGACTCTAGGTCTCAGCCTCATTCCGAGCCCGCCGATCTCTCCCATCCTGCCGACAAAAGCGATCAAAGTACCGCGGGCGGTTCGGTTCTCTGGTCACACCGTCATCGATGCAAGCTACCCTGACCCGCAACAGCACGTCCTTCATGTATGCTCGTCGTTTCGAGGTTTGATCTCAGCTGATGGATAGTCTTGATGCTCAGCTCGTACATCGAAGTGCCAGCACACGACAAACCGTTCTGGCCGTCTTTTCCGACAGGGTGTCTCGTCGGCAGTATTCGAAATGTGATGTACACAAGCCTGGGATGGATGCGCTCGACACGGTCATGCGATCTGCTTGGGACGACGCTCATGGACAGCATGATGGGGACAAGCCACGTTTGATGGTTCGAGGACTTCTGGGATCAGACTTGTCAGATGAAGCCGAAGTTAGGGTGAGTCTTAGACCTCAACTGCTCTTCTACAATGGTTACCAACATAAACTCTAGTTTGATGCCGTGGATGAGCATGAGTTTACTATCGTTGTCAAATACGGACCCGAGACGCCTCCTTTGACATTCTGTCTTCACAGCTACGGCTGTGTTACATGGTCAGGGGACAACCTAGACTATGCTCTTCGCTCTAGAACATAGTGATGCTCCGTTGAGATGCGAGCATTGTTGTCGGTAGTTTTTCTCTTCGTTGGTTTCGACCCCGGGTACATCATTCTTCGCTTCGTCCGCAATGACTGGGACGCGCTAGCAGTCTCGCGTCCGTGCATACATACATCTGACTCGCCTATATCTATCAATCTGGTCAAGTTACATCATGTCATTCATCGCTCTTCCACAACAACTGAGTCCCGTCTATCTCTCAACCCTATGCACCCATGTGGATGAACGTCGCCCATCTCCCCGGTGGTGCACCCTCGGCACGCAAAGCGCTCACCGCGTGGTCGAGCGCATATGCCACCGCATCAGCATCAACGACTTCGTTCGCGAAGAGCTCCTTATAGAACTTCTTGGCGATGTTTGGACCGTCGGCGTCGCGCATTGCCTTGTTCATGATCAGCCGTCTCGTTGGTGAGAGACAGTTCGAGTCGCAACTCACCACATGGTCGCGACCACACTCTTGTACCCAGCAAACAACATGGCTGCCGCTAGATGGACAGCCTCGTCAGCGTGTTTCTTATCCCCCTTGGCCGTCTCGCATGCGCTGAGAAACGCGAAAAAGGAGTCCTTCAGCTCAACGTTCATAAGCTCGGAGACGCTGCTGCTGTCGCTGCTCAGGCAGAAGCGACTTTTATGCGGCTCGTCTTCTTCCTGGGTGCATGACATGCAAAGTGGGCAATATGGGACGTCTGAAGCTCTGAGAGGACCTGGGCTTTTGTCGTTTGATGCGAGCTAAAGTTAACGGCGTCCGCGACTTGGGCTTCCCCGGCGATCTCAATCACAGCGGCCACCTCGGCTTCAGCGCACTCGAGGAAATGATAGTTGCCCTCAGACGCCTTCGCGGCCGCAGTAGCAATCAACTTGATGTCTTGAGAGGTGTAGCGCACACTGCTCTTGCGCGCCTGGATGAGTGCAGATAGCGTGGGTGTATAGGACGAGACAAAGTAGTCGGAGCCGCACTCCCGATCCTTCTCTGGCCCGTTGAAGATACCTGCTGCATGTATCGGCACTAGCGTGAAGGCGCCTGTTGAACACCAGTGGATCTTCGGACGAGCCCGACCTTGTGCCTTCTGTGCAAGATGGTCAAACATGCACATCACTAGAGATTCGATGATGTGCTCACCGTAAGGCCTAAGTGGTCAACAGCTGGCTTGACAATCTTCTTCCACACCTGAATGAGGGGATGCCGCCTGACCGGACGCGAGCCCCGATCGTCCACAGGAGCAGACGAACCCCGTGTTCGCGCAGCTATGCCGTATAGGGTCAGTTGGTAGAGGCTTGATTCGTCCAACTCAAGAACGCGGAGGTGGTGTGGAGCCTTATCGCCAGCCGCGATGATGACAATGTGACAGTAGTCATGATCTGGAATCAGCACTACCACAGGATTGCTGACGGCCACACTGAGCAGTGCCTTAGTATCAGGGCCGCGCATAAACTCGCTCGTCCTGGGAAGCGAGCGAACATAGTCAATGACCTCCTGAAGCTGGTTGCGCTGAGTATAGCGCGCGTTGTTGTTGGGCGAGGGCCTTGTCCGAATGTTAAGCGAGTCGCGTTGAGCTCCATCACCAATTAGGCGACGTATTCTGTCGGCCTGGTCTGAAGAGACATCATCTAGGTCAGGGTGACGTACATGAAGCATCTGCGCCCACATCACCCCTCTTGCGCGCTCCAGAAGCTGCAGCGCTGTGGGAAGCCTGTCAAGATGAAGGCCAAGTTTAAAAGCGGCGGGACCAAGGACGCTGCCACGAAGTGTGTGCAGAAGCTGAGCTGATGTTTCAAGTGCAAAGCCAGCTGCCAAAGAAACGACATTGAGAGCACTAGTATGCAACTCGAGAAGTACCAGCTGTTGTTGTGGGGACATAGGGACATAAGAGACTCGCAGAAGTTGAGGTATGATAGCGGCAAGTGCTTGGTTAATGTGGTCATATGAAGGGGCATTGAACACATGCTTGAAGTAGCTGAGGACGCGCTCGTAGGTGGGGTCATATGCCGAAAGATCATACGCTCGAATGAGTCTCACATAGTGCATCCAACGAGTGGAACCTGCAGGGGGGAGTATCAGGAGCGCCTCCTGGGAAAGATCTATGACACGGTCTATTAGCGCATGGTCGCGTGTCTGGTGGTAGCGTGCGATAAACAAGTCGGCCAGATTCCCGCGCGAGCGATGTCGATCTGGATGACCTACTGGGCACAGATCCAGCGACTCTTGCTCGAGCTCGATGGCACGGTTGAGTAGGGCATTGCCACCCGTCTGCTTGTAGCGTATTGTGAGTGAGACTGCAACATTTGCGCATGAAGATGCTCGTAATGGGTGACCGACTGGAAGCAGATCCAGCGTTTCCATATGGACCTCGATGGCACGATCAAGCAGGGAATTGTTGCCTGTCTTCTCATACTGTGTTGTGAGCGAGGCGGCATGGTTCCCAAGCGTTATTGCTCGATTTGGATGATCAACCGGACGCAGATTCAGGGCCTTCCGCTGGAGTCCAATGGCACGGTCAAGCACGGCATGGTCGCCTGATTGCTGGTAGCGTGTCATGAGTAAGACGGCGAGATTCGCACTCGAGGGTGCCAGGTCTGGATGGCCAACCGGATGCAGATCCAGCGACTCCTGCTGGAGCTCAATGGCACGATCAAGCAGGACATTGTCGCCTGTCTTCTGGTAGCGCGACATGAGGAAGCCAGCAAGATTCTCACAGCATCTTGCTCGATCTGGATGATCAGCTGGACAGAGGCCCAGGACCTCCTGTTGGAGATCGATGGCTTGGTCAAGCAGGGCTTTCTTGCCCGTCTAGTTGTAGTGTGCTATGAGCGAAAGGGCAAGATTCCCACACGTCATCGCTCGATCTGGGTGACCGACTGGACGCAGATCTAGCGCTTCCTGCTCAAGGTCGATGGCACGGTCCAATAGCGCATCATCGCCCGTCTTCTCATAGCGTGTTGCGAATGAGACGGCAAGATTCGCGCACGCGGATGCTCGTAGTGGATGACCGACCCGACGCAGATTGAGCGCCTCTTCCTCGAGCTCTGTGCATGCCGCTAATGCCAGCACATCACCATTAGATTTCCAAAGTGGCCACAGGCTCAATGCGAGCTCATCACACAGTGTTTCGTGGTGCGCAGAGCCAATTGGAGAAGTTCCGCATTCACGGATTGACAGAAGCAGTTTTCTATCCCCCTCGCGTACCGCCTGGGCATTGTCAAGCTGGGCTTCCAGTGCGCATTCGTACTGCCTCAACGCGTTGTATCTGGGCTGGTCATCCGCGTGAATGCTATCCTGATGGAGCGCGAGTGGTTCCAGGTTGCTAGGTGGACTAGACAGGGTTGGCCGACGTCGATTTCTCTGAGTCCTTGAGCCTTACGAGCCCCGCGCGCCAGCCGTCGATCGCGCCCGCGTACCGGCCCAGTGCCGCGTCCGCAGAGCGTAGGCTGCCCGCGACGGCTAGCACAGCCCGTGAGACGGGCATCGTCGATGCACTCGCGTACGCCGAGAGCGCGGAGAGCGTCGTTGAGGACGCGTCTAGCAGCCCTAGCAGAGCCTTGTGGTACGCAGCCTCAGTCACTATCACGGCGCCTAGTAGGCGGGAGTCTGCCGCGCGGTGGACCATACGGCGAAGAGAGAAGATGGGTGAGATTGAGAGAGACAGTCAAGCATCGAGCACGTGGCCGTTGACGCGCGTAATGACGAGCGCGAAGATCCCGTCAGCGAGATGACACCACTCCACGATTTGTTTCGTCTATGACATGTGCGCCGGGTGCAGATAGTATAATTAGGGCAGTGTGGGTATATATGCAAATGAGTCGCAATGTGGAACGAGGGTAGTGCATGCCATGTGCAAAAGAGCGTAGATGTGGCCAGCCACGAGTCAGGGGGTCAGAGCACCGCGACCACGCGAATACGACAGCCTGCTGAGGGGAGGAGTATCCGTGGCAGGAGCGCGAGCTCGTGCACGAAAGACGCATGGCCTGTGGCGACTCCGACTCCGAGGCGGATGCCCGTAGCGATCAGGAGCGCCAACAGGGGCTCGTCCCACATGGTCATGATGAGAGTCGCCGAACCTCTGTCCCCAGCACACCGTCTTTATGTCGTGTTTCGAGGCGATCGGCGGTCGTGAGCCGATCGACAGCCTCGTATATTGTGACAATCGGGATGCCATGTCGTGCCTTCGGCTCTTCGACCACAACGATCGAGTTGATCACAACTGTTTTCAGCACGAGCGTCTTGCAGGTAAGCGGGTAGCCACTAAAGGATCAATGAGGCAACAGATGTCATTCTTATAAATATAAAATGAATTACTCGCCACCATCGCGCTCAGTTTACAATTTCACCCTCGCCTGTGCATGTCTTCCCTTCATACTCGACGTTCACACCCAACGGCGCCAGTGCGATGTGGAAGCACGAAGCCTTGTTGACAACGATGCAGACATTAGCGTTGATGAGCTCGTTGTGGACCACGATGCCCTTGAACACGCCTTTTTCACCATTGACACTGCCTGTGCCCGGTTTCAGTATCAGTTGGTTGGGAGTAGCTCCAGGCCGGCCCAGAATGCTTTTCGAGCCTTCCCGGATGCTGACTTCATAACCGCGGCGGCAGAGTGCTTTCAGGTCATCTTCGTCCAAAGGCTTAGAGCGACCCGCGATCTCCGTGCCAACGATCCAAACGGTTTTGACTTTACTCTGTCCCGACTAGGATGCGTTCAGCACAAATCTGCACGTGTCCACGGGCACATACTGACCGAAAAACTGGCAACAGAGGTCTCCCGTTGCGTGCAATTTCCACACTTACCGGGTTCGCCTCTTTCCACACAGTGAGGAGATGTCGCCCGCGAGTGAGTGATGCACCGGGATCACCTTTGAACACGTGGCGCTGCACGGCCTTGGTGAAGAAAAGGTCGACAGCATCCGAGATAAGCTCGGCGTTGGGGTCGATCTTAGCGTCGTCCTGATCGTGGTGGAAGCACTTAGCCATTGAGATAATCCGATATCATAACTTGCCTGGCGTACCTTTACTTGTTCAGTACGAGCCGAGCAATCCTTGGCTGTGCCCCCGGCTTGCACCACCAGCAGGCTCCCCACTTTCGGGATGTCTGCGCAGCCAGTAGGCACGCACTTGTTGAGCGTGGCATCAAAGTCGCACCTGTTCTTGGTTTTCGAGACTACGCGAGTTGGTCACTGTTGTCAAGCAAGTAGGTGGTAAGTACGCACCGCAAGCCTCGCATATGTCGTGGGGCGCACAGAAAGCGACTTCTTTGGCCAGTTGAGTAGGTGTGAGCCGACACTTGGCTTCGGCAGCCTTGTCCGCAGCTGTGGTCTTTTTCTTGCCGGTAACTGGCTCCGTCACCGGACGCGGCCTGCCGGTCTTCTTCGAAGACGACGCAGCGCTGGAACCACGGACGGGCGCCGCGTGCGCAGTGAGGAAGATAGCGAGCATAGCCAGCAGGGTGAAGAATTGGTAACGCATGGTAGATTAGAGCCAATGAGAGTCGAGCCTGTCAACTAGAAGAAGATGAAGAGAAGGAGAAGGGGTATTTGGGAGGACTGGCCGGGGCGTCTCGAACACACGGTAAGTCTACTTTTATACGCTGGAGAGGCGATGAGCTGTTCACTGTAGCCGGCGAGACCGAAGCGTCCGCCCTGCATTTGGCTTTGCCTACGAGACCGCCTTGAACGGATCGCGTCAGCAGTACGTACTATATGCCGGTGCCCGCCGAAATTGTCGCACCGCCGTCTCTCCTAGTACAGACGGCGGTATATCCATTCTTGGCATTACTGTGCCACCAACATAGCTTTTGTCGACAGTAAATCGCGCAAGAGGTGTCGTTCAGCCTGGGCAGATCGATGAGCTTCCACAGTACGACACAGTATATGGTCGCGTTATCGAGCAAGGTGCATGTGTGTTCGACTCGTTGAGCAAAGTGTCAGTGCATCTGACGTGTCGTCTCGGAGTCATGTTGTAGTCCTGCTGCAGCAGAATGAAGGTGGATGAGGACGAAAAGGATGCCAAGACTCCAACGCAATTGTCCCAGCAACGTCATGATAGCGAACAAGAATATTTTGAGTCACAGTCAAGAAACGAGTCTGTCACTACGGTCTTTAGCTAGGTATAACCCAGGAGGTTGCTACAGTGTCAGTGTGAGCACAATCTGTTCCACGCGCAACCGAAACAAGAGACAATTACGAAGAGCAGCGATCTCAATAACAACTGTGGTGTTCACTTCTAGAGGTGGGAAGGGCACGAATGGAAGATGTGACGAGAATTTGCGATGAAATTGTGGATGTGGTGGGAGGAAAGAGAGAGAGAGAGACGTGCAGAGAAGCGCCCGCTGCATGATGTATACGGGAGGCAGTAGATTGTGGCGGGACTGACAGGTGGCTGTCCGCCTCGTTTGGCATGCGTGGCTCAGCTTGTTGTATCATACCTTTCGGTGCAGAATCTCGAATGACTGCGTCATTGACCTGTGAGCGCGAGGCAAGCACGAGCAGAACACGCGCGGAGGGTCAACCCGGCTGCACCGCCCTCTCCACCACAGGAGTAGGGCTCGGACTGCCTGCACGACGAAACATACGAGGCCGGCGCAACACAGGTAAACAAACGTCTTCATTCCAATCACCGAACACTCAGTCGGTGCACTTTTTCATCAAGCCCGTACGGAACTTCTCCAGCTTGCAGAGGTACTCATCCACACCAGGACAAAAGCACGTCAGCCGATAGTGGTTCTCGCCCTCCTTCTGGCCAAACCCGGAGCCAGGCACGATGCAGATCCCCGTCTCGTCGAGCAGCGCGAGCGCGGAGAACGTGTCCGGCGCCTTGTCCGTCTCCTCCGCATCCTTCATCGCCTTCGCCGCGGGTAGAGGTAGAGCGCGCCCGCACGACGTGCCCGGGAGCGCATTCAGCCCATCTGCCATCGCGTGCGTCCACTGACCGAGTGCGGGGTGGATCGTGCCATCTCCTTTTTCCGAAGTTCGTAGCTTGGCTCGCCGGCGCGGGATGGACCCTGGAGCCGTGGCCGAACGGGCCCGCGACGGCGGCGCTTGTGATCATGCACGCGAGCACCAGACCGTTGGCAAGCTCGAGGAACCCGCCGCAGCGCCCGCACTCGTCTCTCACATCCTATGGGGGCTGACCAAGGGCACGGCGGAGCCGAGCTCGCGGCCGACGTGTGGAAGAACGTGAAGGGGTGCGCGGACGGCTCGTGCAGGCTTGCTTGTAGACCTCGTCCGCGAAGATCACAAGGTTGTGCGCCTTGAGTGGCCCGACTTGGGTGGCGTGGTCGAGCAGGGCGCCGGTAGCGTTGCCCAGGTCGATGATCACGAGAGCCTTGGCACATACACCATCCGCCGTGGCCTTGATGAGCGAGGATTGCTCGCCGCCAGGTCGGTGGAATAGCCCGCGACCTCGTTGAGGGAGTAACGAAGGTGAACGTGCTCGTCCAGGCTATTAAGAGCGAATATTGTAGGATTGGAAGCAGGATGCCGTTGGCCGGATTCGTCGAGGAGTATACCAGGGCATCACAAAGCCCGCTGACGCACCAGCCGCGAGGAGAAGACGTCCGAGAGTGGGTGTCTATCGCGCGATATACTATGTCAGCGAAGTCGGCGGCAAGCAACTACGATAGAAACACACCTGTATACGGTCAAATAAATATATGTGGGCGCACAGAACGCCCAATGCGTGTGAGGACGTGCGGATAGATTCCATCTCTTTGAGGATGTCCGTGGGGCGAAGGTGTCCACGGGAACGCGTCGGATGTAGTGTCGATATGGCTCGCGATGAATCACCGCGTCAGCATGGCGTGGGAGATATGAAGAGTACCGCTCGAGACCTCTCCTCTCGACATGCGGATGTAAGTTGTCGAGGACGGAACTGGGCGACCCGGAAGAGGGCAAGAAGGAAGAGAGGACAAGAAGGAAGAGAGGGCAAGAAGGAAGAGACGCTGGTGGCTGCGGCGTGCTCCTCGTTCCTCTGCGTCCTCCACCTCTGCCCTGTTGCCCGCCTTCTCAGCTCTTCTGCTTGACTATCCTGGTGTTTGAGTTCCACCAAAACCTACTCACTCCTCCTTCCACACACATGACCAACACCGCGTACGACGGCGCACTTGCAGACCTCCATGGACGCGCCCACGCTCCCAAGGCCGTATGAGAAGCGCGAAGACGTGCTCCGATGAACGGACGGAGACCAGCTCTCGATCCAAGCTTGTGCTTTGACTTTCTCTATGGACAAAGGTCGTTCTCGTTCGTCGCTGGTTTGTTGTCCTCCAGTCATGCCTCTTGTAAATCTCGCGCCTTCCTCCAGCACAACGCTGCATCGACGTGTCTCTCGAAGAGGAGGCGATGTACGTTTTACACCAAAGGCTTTGCCTATGCTGGTGCACGAAAAGGATAGCCTTTCTAACATCAACGTTCGGGTTCGTTTTATCGCAACTGTAGCTCTTCACCGAGTTTGACCCAGTCTTTCAGTTCGGCAGTCCGGTCTGGCGCAACATATCCACGTAGAAGTCCATTTCATGAGGCATCCTCATGATGTCTCATCACTGCCCCCTTCCATGCCGCCGGGGAGCACCCGCACAAGGTTGGGGCGGAAGGGAGGACCTTGCACATGTTTGTGCGGAAGCTTCACGTTGGTGTTGTTGCTACCTCCTCAGCACGGGCTATATGAAGGTATGTTGGCCCTCCAGTCGTCCCATACGACCAGCGAACATTAACAGAACGCACAGCGGCCCAGCAACGACTCTCATATGAAGTAGAGATCCATGCGGCCGCGACGCTCAGAAAGTCTCGCTACATGGTATCGTCTGTGGGCGAAGGTCTCGTCGACGGGGCCCAGTTCCACCTGATTTCAACTTTGCATCGCACCATCCGAGTCTTCAGAGCATGAGCTTGCCTTCACAGGGCGACGATGATCGCTGCGGCTTCCAGCTGGTGCCAAGAATGGCTCGAGCCCGCCTCGCGCTCGTCGGGTCGAGGCCGCCATGTCCCAGATCTCTAGCGTCGACGACCCCGTGGTATCCCCTGCCTCTCCATCTTCCTGGCTGTCTGCCAGAATTGGAGCTTCTTCGGCGTGGCGCGGATTCGTAGTGAGTCAAAATTGCGACGTTCAGCGCCGCCATAGCTCATGTTTTTCATCAGGTATCGAGACTGCAGTGGCCAGTCTCCTTCGCTACCATCTACACATATATATCGAGTTTATTCACAACAGAAATTTCGGGTACTAGTCCACTGTACGCTCAAACGTGCTACGCTCCCATGTGAATGAAGGTCGCCCAGCCCTCCGGCGAGGCTCCCTTTGCTCGCAGCGCACTGACTGCATAGTCGAATGCGTAGGCAATGGAGTCTACGTTAATTGTCTTTCCTTCGAAGAGCCGCTTGTAGAAGTGCCGAGCGACGAAAGGACCGTCTTCATCATTCATTGCCCTGTGTCCATCAGCTCGAAGCTCTCCCGTTGGTCCATTGACGACTCACCACATCGTAGCGACAACGCTCTTGTAGCCGGCAAACAGCATTGCCGCAGCCAGATGAACGGCCTCGTCGGTGTGCACACGATCCCCCTTCGCTGTCGAACATGCACTGAGAAAGGCAAAGAACGGATCCCCTAGCTGAACCTCCATCAGGTCTGAGACACTTAGAGTACCGTTGCGCAGGCAGAACCGACTGTTGTGCGGCTCAGCGTAGTCTTGTATACCGTGACATGCGAGATGCGCCATTTGGCACGACTGAAGCTCCGACAGAACCTGAGCTGTAGTGATGTCGCTCGAGTCGAGATTGCCGGCAGACGAGGCTCCCGTTTCCGTGACCAGGTGGATAACGGAGTCCACTTCAGATCCAACAAATCGAAGAACCGGTAGGCTGGCGTCGGAAGCGCGTGCGACGGCGATAGCCAGGAGCCTGATGTCTTGCGGAATGTATGAAGCCACACCCTTTCGTGCTTGGATGAGTGCAGCGAGCGTGGGTGTGTATGACGAGACCACGTAGTCAGAACAGCACTCTTGATTCGAGCCTTCGTAGATTCCGGCTGCATGCAAGGGTACGAGCGTAAAAGCCCCTGTAGGGCACCAATGGATCCGAGGGCGAGCGTACTCTTGTGCCTTCTGTATAGAGCGGTCAGTCAAGGGAGCAGAGTGGGTCATAGGCCATGCTCACGAAGAGTCCAAGCTGTTCAAAGATCGGCTTGACAAGGAGGTTCCATAGCTTGGCGAGTGGGCTGTAAATCGTTCGCTTCGATATGTGCATGCCGCGTTCAGTGGTGGACGGCAGAGATCCGCGAGCTACTGGAGCTGAACCGTGCAGAGTCACAGCGTGAAGATTCGATTTGTTCAGGTTATTGATAGAGAGGTAGCGTATAGGCTTATCGCCCGTCGTGATGATGACGGCGTGACACATATCCTCATCCGCAGCAAGTACCACCACAGGACTGAAGGCAGCAACACCAACGAGCGCCTCGATGCTGGGGCCTTGCATAAAGCCACTCATCCCAGGGAGCGACCGAATTTGGCTGATGACGGTCTGCAGCTGGCTGCGCTGAGCGTAGAGGATGTTGTGATCAGATAATGGGAATGTGTGCGTGTTAAGCAAGTGGCGGCGACCTGCGCCTTCGATCAGGCGGCATATTTCGACGACGTGCCCTGCAGGGACACCATCGAGTTCAGGGTGACGCATGTGAAGCATCTGGGACCATATCATGCCTCTTGCGCGCTCCAGGAGCTGTAGCCCTGTAGGGAGTCTGTCAAGACGAAAGGCCAGTTTGAATGCGGCTGGCCCCAGGATGCTGCCACGGAGCGTATGCTGAAGCTGCGCCGATGCTTCAAGCGCAAAACCAGCTGCAAGACCGACGCCGTTGAGAGCACTGATGTGCAACTTGAGAAGTGAGAGCTGATTGGGCGGGGACATGGACTGATATGATACTTGCAAAAGTTGAGGTATGGCAGTGGCAAGAGCCTGGCTGATACTGTCATATGAAGGGGCATTGAAGATATGATCGAAATAGCTGAGGACCCGTTCGCAGGGGAGGGCGTGTGTTGAAGATTTAGGCGCGCGAATAAGTTCAACGTAGTGCCTCCAACGAGTGGGATGTTCAGGAGATAGTATTGCAAGCGCCTCCAGGTGAAGCTTGATGACACGGTCCAACAGTGCATTGTCATTTGTTTTTCTGTAGCGGCTCCTAAGCGAGATGGCGAGATTTCCACACGACCATGGTCGATCTGGATGAACATCTGGGCACAGAGCTAGTGCCTCCTGCTGCAGCTCGATGGCGTGGTCTAGCAGTGCGTTATCGCGTGTCTTGTGGTAGCGTGTCTTGAGCGAGATGGCAAGACTCCCACATGATTGTGCTCGATCTGGATGACCGACTGGACGTAAATCTAGCGCCTCCTGCTGGAGCTCGATGACACGGTCAAGTAGCACACTCTCTCCTGTTTGATCGTGGCGTGCTCTGAGCAACATGGCAAGACTCGCACACGATGAATCTCGATTTGGATGTCCGACCGGATGCAGATCCAGTGTCTCCCGTTGGAGCTCGATAGCACGATCAAGCAGCGCATTGTCGCCCGTCTGCTTAAAGCGTATCTGAAGTAAGGTGGCAAGACTTCCAATCGAGTGATGTCGATCCGGATGACCAACCGGATGCAGACCTAGCGCCTCCTGCTGGAGTTCAATGGCCTGGTCAAATGTCGCATGGTCGCCGGTCTGCTTGTAGCGTGTTGTGAGCGAGCGGGCAAGATTTACACACGACAAAGCTCGATCTGGATGTCCATCCGGGCGCAGATCCAGTGCTTCCTGCTCGAGTTTGATGGCGTGATCTAGCAGCGCATTTTCGCCGGTCTGGTTGTATCGTGTTATGAGAGAGTCGGCGAGATTGTTGCACGAAAATGCCCGATCAGGATGACCGACCGGACGCAAGTCTAGCGCCTCCTGCTCCAGCTGTATGGCACGATCTAGGAGTGCAGTGTTGCCTGTCTGCTCGTAGCGTGTTGTGAGCAAGAGGGCAAGATTCCCACATGACACTGCTCGATTCGGATGACCAACCGGACGCAGATCCAGCGCCTCCTGCTGAAGCTGGATGGCCCTGTCAAGCAGCGCACTGATACCCGTCTGGTCGTAGCGTGACTTGAGGGAGAAGGCAAGATTCCCGCATGATGATGCTCGACTTGGATGACCAGCAGGATGAAGATCCAGCGCCTCCTGCTGAAGCTCGATTGCACGGTCAAGCATTGCGCTGTTACCCGACTGGTCATAATGCGATTGAAGGGAGAATGCCAAATTCCCACACGACGATGCTCGATCAGGGTGACCAGCAGGATGAAGATTCAGCACCTCCAATTCGAGCTCGATGACGCGGTCAAGCAGCACCCTGTTGCCTGTCTCGGTGTAGCTGGTTTTGAGTACCATGGCGAGACTATAACACGATATCGCTCGATGAGGGTGATCTGGTGGACACAGCTCTAGTACCTTCTGATACATCTCTATACACGCTGCTAAGGCCAGCCCGTGATGGTTGGATTCCCAGAATGACCACAGAGCACGGGCAAGCTTCTTGCAAGAGCCTATATAGGCCACTGAGCCTATTGGATAAGTCATATGTTTATGGATGATCTGAACTAGCTTCCGCTTCTCCGTGCTCATCATCTCATTCCTTAGAAGACGGGCGTCAAGCTCGCACCCCAAGAGTTTCAACGCGCTCTCGTCACTTTGATCGGGCGCGCGTTCTCCCGGTGCAACAGACGAAATCGAAAGGGCTGACGGACGACCATTGATCCAGGGCAGAGAAAGACTCGAACGCAACCGTCCCAGAAGCAGCATGATAGCAAGTCAGGATATGTCGAGTCACAGTGACGTTTGTTATGTTCCCTGAAGGGTACGGCTGCAGAATGCGACGTCGCTCCGGGAGGCTGAAAGAGAGAGAGAAAGAGAGAGACGCGCAGAGAAGCGTGCTCGATGCAAGTAGTTGCTGCAGAACACGATCACGCGACTATGTTTTGGCTTTCTTCTTGCTTTCACCGTCGTGAGCGCGGGCTCGTTCCAGTTATGCAACCTCGCTACTGTGGATCACGAGCCGTCAATTCCAATCGCACATATGCTTCAGGAGCGCTTGACCTCTACGGCCCTCGCGGAGCACGTCGGCTCCGAGGCTTACCACATCCAACCATCGTGACTCTTGCTCTTGAATAGAGATAACTGGCAAAGTACTGCGTATCTCGGCTGTGACTCAATCCTTTGGATTCGAAGAGACGGTAAGCACAGTCTCACTATTGATGTGCAAGACACGGTGTTGATGAGCCAACAGGAAGGTGGAAGCATGCCGTTCGACAGCGACGCCCTCTCCGCATGGATGAGTGCCGGATCGTTCATACTTTTCATCACAAGCAAGATAGCTCGGACTAGCCATACCGCTTCTCTGCCGCCGAATAAGGTACCGCCCTCGTCCTTGGATGGGCTGCGAAGCATGCGCCGTTTCCGAGGCGCACGTGTGACGACGACGCTCGCTCTCCTCGCCTTCGCCGCAACTTCCAAGGTCTGGTTTGGTGTCCAAGGACCGACGTGGCCTCTCCTTGGTTCACTTGTGAGTCCTCTCTACTCCGTCTCATCGTTTCACTTGGAGGTGTTATTCATTCCGGCCTCCCTGCAGATCTACACCTCGTGCACCGCTCTCCTCTCCCTCATCTTACCTATCCGAGAACATCTCCTAGCTCATTCTATGAGCGTCTTGCTCGCTGTCCTGGCGTCGTACCTATACAGGAACGTTTGGCCGCTGTGCACGTACATGCTCACTCCGGCCGATTGTACGCAGGGGATGATGATTTGGGCTCAAATTGGACTATCTACAGTGGCGGCAATAGTTCTCCCAATACTCGAACCGTTTCCTTATGTGCCAGTAGACCCGTTGGTACGCTCTCCATCTCGTCTTACTGCATACCGTCTTGAACAAATCCCTCTCTCAGGAACCCCAAGCTACTGTGAACCCAGAACAGACAGCGTCAATTGCCTCATACCTCTACTACAACTACGTGGACCATATCATCATCGCTGCTCATCGGAACTCGCATATGCCCCGGCCAGTGCTCCCACCACTGGCTGATGTCGACCATGCGAAGAATCTGATACAAGAAGCAAAACATGTGCGACACGTTTCGCTCTCTCCGACCGCAATCTCTTGGCATCTGCAGCATCTTGGCTCTGCCAACGTCAAGCTCCTTACTGGACTGCTCCTCATATTCCGAAATTCCGATTGTACTGCAGATCGTGACGACGATGGTGGAGGTATGTGCCGGGCATCTCCGTCGTTTTACACCTGACGTTCTTTTCCCAGTCAGTGGTGGCGTTTGCAGCACCGTTTGGTACAAATCGACTCTTGAAGTGAGCATCTCCTCCGGGCTCTTTATCCGGGCACTGCTGACATTGATTCAGTTACCTCGAAACAAATGGGGAGAACGCCGTAGTGCAACCATGGGTCTGGATTGCCATCATTGGTACGGAGGAGCCATTCGTCTTTCAGTTGGTCAGATACTCATTAATGCATCAGTCCACCATTCTGGCAGCACAATACACATGTTGTCACAGCCCTTGCTTCAACATGATGTTCCAAAAAGATGTATTAGTGGTACAGAGAGAGGTCCAAATTACAGTTTGTGTATATACTCACACTACTGTGGCAGCAGCTGAATATATTTGCGCTCTATCTGGGAATCAGCTTATGTGATACAGAAAGTTGAGAAAGAGGTTGCAATATATGGTGCAGTCTCTATTTCACAAACATACTTCTCCTGTCAGCTTCAGCAGTTGCTGCTGGAGTGCATCCTGCACTATTGGGTTAGCACTAGCTTC